>OVAN01001239.1:0-43260 GCA_900406275.1 Anastatica hierochuntica | reverse complement strand
AAAATATGTTAAGGGCTCCAAAACAAATCCCACCAATAATGATGCCCTTAGTGTCTTTTTATTTTTTTGGAACCCTTAAGGACAAATACTGCTTTCACAAGCAAATTTGATCCAAGTTTCTTGTATCAAACTTCATTACCAGTTAATGATATTCACATCCTTATCAAAAAAAAAATGTAACTGATCAAAATTGAATAATGACAAGATTGATTTTATATATATATATATATATATATATATATATATATATCTTAAAACAACAGTTACAAAATTTGTAATTATCAGATCAAAATTTTGATGGGTTTTTATAAACTTATATATACCACATAAATCACTATTATAATTACTATATATTTCTTATATAAATAGTCTAATTAGTCAACTTTTTAATTCATGTTTTCATATATTCACTACAAGAAAACTATTTTGTTGGTAAATTTTGGTGGTACTAGTGAACAACATAATTTGAATGGAATAGAGAACAACAAGGTGGTTTAGATGAATGTATAATCCAATTGGCGAAAGATGCATTTCGGAAAAACATGAAAACGTTTGTTCAATACATATTATGTATGTTCTTCATAAATCTATCGGAAATTTTTTGCAGATTATGTTTTCGGTTACATAGCTCCTGAAAAACTATTCATTCTATCGGAAATTTCATGCGGATTATGTTTCCGATTACGTAGTTTTGAAGGACTACTCATTTATGCGAAAATCTATCAAAATTTGTCATTTGACGGGTTTTTCCGTCATTTTTCCTTACCTTTCTTGTAGTGATTGCAAAACCACACAAGTTAAAAGAATATTTGTAAATATGTAAGCCCCAAGACCTTACGTAATGATAAGTGATGTTCACAAACCAATGTTACGTCAAGTTGAGCTCATGCAAACTAGAAGAAGTCTTGCCGTGTCGGAATTCCAAATATACATATGTCTATTAATTAATGTTACGACAAGAATCTAATTTTTCGTGAAATCCTACCAACGATTCTTCGAAATAAATAATTAACCACAAAAAATATATATAGAGAAAAAGAAGAAGAAAAAAACTTTCATTTTCTATTGCAACACGCAAATTAAAGTATAAACTTTCATTCTAATATAAATTTTATATTTTATTGCATATCCGAATAATTAATTAAGTATAACAATCTTTCAGTTAATCTACGTTGAAAAAGATAGGGCATTTCTTACGTTGCAAATATGACGATTCATAATAATTAATGTACTATTTTCTCAACTCGGATATTATATAATAACTAGATCTTTCTGGTTTCGAATAAGAATAATAGCTTTGTTTTTTTTTATATGGAATTTTGGTTATTCTTTTGTGTCCAAATATGATAAATAAATTGGTGGAAAATTAATAGATAAGATTCGTCCCTTTCGAGAATTCTGGAATTATATATTTATAATTTATAAGATATATCATAATATAATATATTTCTGAGTATCTTTGCATCCACTTTACAAGCAGACACACACATATCTATATATATAACCCTCTACATAGTTTCATTCTCCTCATCACCAAAATTTAACAAACTCTTTGAGTCAAGAAACACACACAAACCCTAAAAGCCTTTGTAAACAATATAACATATTATCACAATGTCTGGTGTGTGGGTGTTCAACAAGAACGGAGTGATGAGGCTAGTGGAGAATCCTTACAATCAATCTGCCGGAGATTCGTCGGAATCTTCCTCCTCCGGTGGTAGCCAACAACAAAGGATGAGAAAGAAGATTCTTGTCCATCTTCCGACAAGTGAGGTTGTCTCTTCGTATGGATCACTTGAGAGGATCTTGAAGAGTCTTGGATGGGAGAGGTATTACAATGGAGACAACGCAGATCATCTTCTTCAGTTTCACAAGAAAACATCGATCGATCTCATCTCTCTTCCTCGAGAGTTCTCCAAGTTTAACTCTATTCATATGTATGATATTGTCGTCAAGAACCCTAATGTCTTCCATGTCCGAGACATGTACTAGCCCATCATCAAAACTAAAAATGATTCTACTTGATTCTCCAATCATCTTGATATTGTTGTTTTTGTGTGTGTGGTTTGTGTTTTGTTAATTTGGGGTGGTCTCAAGTTAGAGCCAGTTTAGTAATAATCATTTTGAGATTTGTTGTGTTATGTTGTCAAGTTATCTCAAAGTTGAAATGTTAATTAAAAAAATGTTAAAGTTATATGATGTGTATTTGATTTATCTCATAATTAGCATTCAAATAATATGATGCTTGGAACATTAGTAAGTAAATCAAATACACTCATGCAATGCAATCTAATATGGGAACAAATTTCATCTGTTGAAAGGAAATTGATATCCAGTACATATGTAGCTTAATAATTATTGATAATTTCTAATCAAAACTTTTATGCATAAATATGGGATTAATTCGATGAAAACAAAGCTTTTTCCAACAAAAAGGAAAATTAAAAGTTTAACTTTCCTAAAATATTAATATTAGCAGCGCCAAAATTTCACTTCTTCATAATTTGCTTTTCCTAAAGGTTAGTGATATGATCGCCATTTTTTTTTATAACCAAAAGGTTCACAGTACGTTGAACTTTAATTTCTCAAGACGAAGTCAAACGAGGTAAAATACTTGTCTTTGACGAATCAATCCATGCAGTTCGAACCGTGACCTCCTCTTTTAATAGAAAAACTTTTACCACTAGGTCAACAATTGGTCGATAAAATGACCGCGTTTTAATAAAATCACAATTATATATAGTTCTCAAAGACAAAATTGAAGCTAAAATTTTAAATCTCTCATGGCGACATTCTAGTAACAGTCGCATTCAATCACCTTTCTTTAACACTAAAACAAGTAGATACGTGATCCATGAGTATATCTATATATGTATTACCAATTTTGTTTGTATCTTCTTTTGATTAAATATTGTATTAAAATTAAAATTTAATTGGTCAATTGACAATTTAAATAAAAACTAAAAATTAACAAAAGAAAAATCGAAGTCATAAACATTTATTCGAATTATTAGATATTTTTAATAAAAAAAGTGTTTATAAAATTTTACAAGTATGACAAAATCTAAAGAAGGAAAGTTTAAAAGCTATCCAATTAGAGAAGGGACCTAAAGCTTTGGGATTTAGGGAGAGACAATGGATAAAATGATGGGCGCACGTGACATCTCCTACTTTTCTACCTAGATTGGGACAGATGGCGACCCCCCATTGCTCATTGCTTCACTTCGTGACGATGGGCGCACGTGATAATTAGCCTTTTACATCGAATCTCGGCACGTGTCGATTCCCCATTGCCCATTTTCCCACTTTGTCACTTCCTTATCAATGTCGAACAAATTTTCTTTTCCCATATTATCCTTTTTTTTGTTCTTCTTTACAAACACATATAAATATTTTTCTTCTCACACGTTTATGTTCAATAGAACCTTTGAAAAATTATTATAGTTTGAACGAATTGATCTAACATTATGGGCTTTAAGATGCTGGATCCCTTACTTTCTCATCCGATAAGTAGTTAATATATACTCTCTCTCTTAATCAAAATAATTGATTTTTAAGGATATTAGACCGTGTTTATTGGAATCTCCAACAAGAGATTCTTAACAATATATATAATAAAATAATAAGTAAAATAAAATACTTAGAAGAGAGGGTTTTTAAATCTCTTAGTTAGTAGAGTTCTTAAATTTAACACATTCTTATTGGTTGATTATTATTTTTAATATTTAGATGTATTTATATAATTACAATGTATTAAAATATTAATATAAATTAGTCAGGAGACTTGGTGTTAGATACTATGCATTGAACATGCTCTTACACGCAGATTAAGAAAACATTTAATTTTTGTGTTTTTTTAAAATAAAACATCATTTATTATCTACTTAAATATATTTCAACCAATAATAAAACAATCTGCAGAATACAAATAGTCTAAAAGGTAAAAAAAACACAATAATTTTGCATTGAAAATCCAAAATATCATCTAATTTGATACAAAAAATTTTATAAAACATCAATTAAAATGATACGGAATGAGTATATTTATGAGTTCAAATATGACCAAAGCCGGTTTTGTGATATTTGGGATCCAATACGAAGCTGAAAAATGAGCTCCCATATAATGCATATTAATTATGCAAAATGGAAAAAAAATACTATATGCCTCATTTTATCTCTTCTCTCACAAATTATAGTAGACAAAAAAGATATTTAACATGTTTGTGTTTGTAATGAGTCTTTTTTTTTCATTCTTTCATTCGAATGATTACAATTTTCTCTATTCCACATTTTTTCCTTACAAACCATGAACAAAAATGTATTTTTTATAAAAAAAAATAGGCCCTTAAATACTTTTTAAAATTTGAGGTCCATTCAAATGCTTCTTGTGTATGTGCTCATGTCTGGTCCTGAATACAGCAAGAAGGAGTTTGTGACTCTCAATTTTATGAAAAAATAAGCTTAAAAACCGGCTCACTTTTTGAAAAATGCATTAAAATCAATCTATTTTTTATTTTCTGAGTGCGGCTTTTAATAAATATTTGAATTTCAGTATATATGTCAATCCTTGTTCATGACAATAAACTTTAATTTTCTCGGATAATATGATGAGATGATAATTGGACTTAATCGGATTAAACGATATTGACAATGTTAAAAGATTAAGTCGAGATATGGCAATTGTTGTACTCCTATTTTATGTGAATGCACATTCCAATGTGCAAGTTTCCTTGGTTAACATTTAGTAGTTAGTTTCTTTATCTTATTGTGTGTGTATATAAAGACATTCACGTCAAAAGAGTGAGGCATAGAGAGAAAAATTATTAAAACTTGTTTTTTTTTTTTTTTAACAAAAAAAAAAACTTGTTTTTTAAGCTTTTGGGATTTTTTAGGATATGGCTCATTCATGAGAGCTTGCATGAAATGAAACATGTCATTGAGTGCATGACGGTAAATGACTATCTCTTGTAAATGACCACTAAAACGTAAGGCCGGCTCTGGGATTTTGAAAGCCGCAATTCGCAAAGAAAACATAGGCCGTTTGCATACGTTTTTAAAAAAAAATTCTAAAAAAGAACAGCTTTAAGTATTAGAATTTTCCTCTAAAAAATGGACCGCAAACTTATGCTTGCGATGAATGTGCTCAGGGCCGACCATGCTAAGACGCAAAGAGAGTCTAAGGTTTTATTGTGTCAAAATTTGATAGTCAAATGCAAATTTCTATGGGTGAATTTGTGAAATAATTTTAAAAAATTTATAAGCAAAGGCCATGTTCTTTTAAATTTCGCTGCGGTAGCGCAATGACAAAAAAATGACTACGACAGAGACTAAAATTGTTGTGAAATAGACAAATCGATCGTTGAAAGCGATCACGGACGTTGTTTGTGATGTCTCTTACGGATGTTTGTGATCGTTAAAATTGTTTGTGATCGTTGAAAGTAGAAGACTATAGTAAAATACCTATTAACCAAGTTGGGACAACTTTAAAAATGTTTTTCAAAGGGGTAACTGTTGGGAAAAAAACCTATGATTAGACTTTTAAAATAGGATTTTTTTTGCTAGTAACACAAACTTTTTTTTTAATCGTCTCTAGGCTAATGACAAGCGGTTCCTCTCATTATAGGCAAATACAAGGTTCAAATTCTGGTTCTGTGAGATGGCAACAGATGTGATGTAACCACTGATCTACTTACTCGTATCTAAGAAAACAAAGTTGAAAAGAATTAAGGGCTCTACCGTGTTCATTTCTTTATTATATAGAAAAAACCTATGAAAAATTACATTTTGTAAAACATTTTCGCAATAAAAACTTTTTTTGGTCGTTTTGATTTGTGACGGACATATTAACCGAAAACAAAGAACCGAATTGAAAGAATCAGAAAATGAATCGAAACCAAATTGGAGTTAGAAAATATCCGAACGGTTTCACTTTTTAGAAATTGTACCAGATCGAACCGAAATATTTTAGGTAGCCGGAAAAAATCGAAAGTATCTAAAATATACAAAAATATATGAAAACAATCAAAAATATCTAAACATATGTACATATAGGGAGCTAAATAATTATTTAACTTAATTTGAGCCGAAACATAATCGAACTGAAAATTTTCAAAACCGAATGGTTCTAATTTTCAAAAAAAAAAACTCAAAAACTGAAGTGAATAGAATCGAAAAAACTGAATAACGAGACTTAGAGCATGATCAATGGGGTTCTAAACAAGAATTTTTTTAAAAAAATAATAATAATATTTTCATGTTAGGCTTCTTAAATCTAAGAGACATTAAAATATTATTAATTTTTAAAGGAAATTCTTGTTTAGAACCCCATGATTAATACTTTAGTTTTGGTGGAAATGACATGTTCTGGGCTTTTGGGGTTGTTTTGGTATAAATTACATTTGTTATGGGCTTTTTGAAAACGTTACGTGACAAAACTCTTTTGTTTTTCCCGGGAAATAAAAATAAAATAAAATGATAATCTTTTGTGGTTGATAAATAATTGTATTAATATTTTATTTTAGTTATCCTCTCAAACGGGAACGTCTTCACTGTTCCTTCTTCCTCTGATCGTCCGCCGGAAATCGCCGGACATCGTCGCTTATCCATGGAGTCGATCCACTGTAATAGTTTCCTACACTCCAATTTTTCCCTCAATCAGAGTCCTCGGAGGAAAAACCTCGCGGTTTTTGACCGGAGAAATGCTCCTTTGCGGCGGTTCTCGTATGTACGGACATCTAACTTTTCCGTTACCGCGGCGGCGACGGTTAGTGACAAAAACTCGACGGACTCTGCGATAATGACAACGGCGATGAGCGGTGTGGAGAGAAGTCTACGAGTAGAGAAATCGAGCTCCGCTCTGGAGCAGCTAGATATCGAGCGAGGCGTGTGCATACCATTCAGAAAGTATTCTCCAGAGACTGTATGATGTTTTCCTCTGAAATTTGTTTCTCCGATTTCAAATTTCGGTTAATCTCATTGGTTCTTCCTTAGTTGTATTGATCGATTCATTGATTAGACTTGTTCATCTTCTTGTATTTTGCTAGATTCTTTCTTCGTTTTTTGTGTGTAATTACTGATGTTTGGTGATTAGGTGAGGAGTAAAGTGTTGGAATCAAGAGGAGCAGTCGTCTCTCTTGTTTCAAGGGGTGTGGAGATTGTTTGGAATCTGGGGTTGTATTGGTCTACCTTAATGTATGATTTTTTAGTTGGAAGGGATGAAGAAGTCGTCCCGTTTCGTGCTCGGCAGCTTAGGAACTTGTTGTGCAACTTGGGGCCTTCGTTTATCAAAGCTGGACAAGTATGTCAATCCTTCTTCTTGTTAGGAATCTTGTTAATTAATGCCATTAACCGAGTCTTGGACTTATCGTCTCTTTACATCGGGGGTAGGTCCTGGCAAATAGGCCGGATATCATCCGCGAAGACTACATGAACGAGCTTTGCATACTCCAAGATGATGTTCCTCCATTCCCTAACGAGGTAAAAATCTTATCTTTTTGGGGAACTTTTTGAGCAAGATGTTTTTCTTGTTATCATGTGGCATTGTTTGGTGAAGCTAAGTTGGAGAAGGACTTTGTAGGTTGCATTCAAAATTATCGAGGAAGAGTTAGGCCAACCTCTTGAGGCTATATTTAGCAAAATTTCTTCACAAACAATCGCGGCTGCAAGCTTGGGCCAAGTTTATCGAGCTACTCTACGTGCTACCGGAGAGGATGTTGCTATCAAGGTACTTCTAAATTGAAATTTTTACTGTCGCTTCAGAGTTTATCTTCTTCGGAAGTTGTGATATTTGGGCGTATCAAACTGAAACTGTTTTAGTTTTCGATTTGACATTTTGTTTTCATGTATATACAGGTGCAGAGACCACAGATAGAGCCCATTATTTACCGGGATCTCTTTCTTTTCCGAACCCTTGCCTCATTCTTAAATGGCTTCAGTCTACAGAAACTGGGTTGCAACGCAGAGCTAATAGTTGATGAATTTGGTGAAAAACTATTGGAGGAGCTTGACTACACCTTGGTATCTCATATAGTTTTCAATTTGACTCTACGTGTGTTTTTTTAATGAGCTGAAATAATGAGTCTTTCTACAATTCTGGATAACCTTAAGTTCTTGCCTGCAGGAAGCCAGGAACATTGAAGACTTTCTGGAGAACTTTAAAGATGACCCCACTGTCAAAATTCCTGGAGTATACAAGAATCTTAGTGGTCCTCGGGTTCTGGTAATGGAGTGGATCGATGGTATTAGGTGCACTGACCCACAGGTATGACTTTCAAATAGGGGCCAGTCCAATATAGATTCCTTTATACCCTCCTAAAAGTCATAATTGAGTACTTACTCTTACTCATTGTACTCAGGCGATAAAGGACGCGGGAATTGATTTAAATGGATTCTTGACTGTTGGCGTGAGTGCTGCTCTACGGCAGCTGTTAGAATTCGGATTGTTTCACGGAGATCCACATCCTGGAAATATCTTTGCTATGCAAGATGGACGTATTGCGTATGTAGACTTTGGGAATGTTGCTGTACTAAGTCAGGTAATTTGAGTTGAACGATTCTTAGCTATCTCGTAACTTACTGACTGGCATATGCTTCCTTCCAATAGTGATTCTCTCATCTGTATATATAGATTTTGTCACTCATAGTCTAACTAAAATCTTTTCTTTCTCAGCAAAACAAGCAAATTTTGATTGATGCTGTTGTCCATGCGGTTAATGAGGATTATGGGGAGATGGCAAATGATTTCACTAGGCTCGGATTCTTGGCCAAGGGTACCGATGTTTCTCCTATCGTTCCAGCTTTAGAAGCAATCTGGCAGAATTCTGCGGGGAAAGGACTTGCAGATTTCAATTTCCGTAGTGTTACGGGTATGTATTGTTTCATGCATTTCCAGATAAGATGATTTGCTTCACTAGCACCTCTGAGAGCGTGGTGCCATGTTTCTGTTGCAGGCCAATTCAACAAGCTTGTGTACGACTTTCCCATCCGTATCCCGGAGCGGTTCTCTCTTGTTATTCGTTCTCTGCTTACACAGGAGGGTATATGTTTCACGCTGAAGCCCGATTTTAAATTTCTCGAGGTGACGTAATTTTGATGTCTTTCTTCAAATATAGCGACACCTAAATCCTGAACTGAGCAGATACTAACTATACGTTCACTGACATTTCCCTTCCCACACTAAAAGCTGACTTTTGTTGTATAGGTTGCTTATCCGTATGTAGCAAAGCGCCTTCTAACAGATCCAAATCCTGCACTTCGGGAACGCTTGATACAGGTCAATTGATAACTTTAATCTCATCTCATAAATGGAATGTCAATTTGTTATCCGCATCAGCTGAAATCAGAGCTCTTGTTGCCACCGCCGTTTCAGGTTCTATTCAAAGACGGTGTTTTCCAATGGAAAAGGCTGGAAAATCTCATATCGCTTGCAAAGGAAAACGTCGGGCAAATGAGTAGCAACCCTGCTCTACGAGTTAAGCAAGTGTAAGTAACAGAATATGATATAATAAGCGTTGTTTCCAAATCCTAATCGGTGTCAAAGTGTGAAGCTTAAATTCTTAATCCATGTTATACATACACATGATAATTTTGCAGGGAGAGAAAGCTTGACTTGACAGATACCATAAAGGACGGAGCTCGTCTTTTCCTCCTTGACGAAGGCATTCGCAGGCAACTTATTCTTGCACTCACCGAGGACTCAAAGCTTCATGTAGAAGAGGTTAATACATTAAAACATAACTCTAGATTTTCGTATCTGCAGCACGTTTCGTTGTTCCCTTTGGAATATCTGCAGCTAAAACAGTAACTCTCGACTTTTGTTCTTTCAGCTAGTGGATGTATACAGATTGGTCGAAGACGAAGTAGATATGCCCACACTCGCCATGGAAGTCGTGCAAGGTAACCTAGTGACCATTGATTTAAAACACTTAACAAGTAGTTTTTGGATGATTCTGAAAACTCATTTCCTTTTTGTGAATGCAGATTTACCAAATGTTTTTCGGGATTTCGTGTTGTCGTGGAGCAACTCGGTTTTATCCGACAGATGATGATGAATCGGCTTGTCACCTTCTTGAAAGCTCTTTTGAAGTGAGAAGAGGTAGTGGTTACCAAAGGGAGTAAATATGGAAAGAAGAACGTAGATTAATAACAAAGTTTTAATCTTCGGAGCATACATACATGTTTACAAGTAACTAAATATATACATGTAATCATATACTATATAATAACACAAGAGACTGTTATGAAAATATTTACCTTTTCAGAAAAATATAAAACTGTGTACATAATCTTCAAAAACTTTTGTAAGAAAAAGAACTACGGAAGTTAGAAGCTGAAACCTTTTTAATAATCAGCATTAAACTGAAAGAAGCTCCCATTAAAGATCCTCTTCTTTCTTGTCATAAAAGTTGCGAGTAATTTCATCCTTAACTCATTGTTATTTATCCCATGTACGATTCACAACCGTGTAAAAAGATCTTCAGCTGGTTTCCTCATGGTGACAAAATTGTACTATTTATTTACGGGTGGACATATTGACCGGAACTGAAGAACTTCACTGAAAAATCTGGAAAAAAGCGATCAAAATCGAACCGGATTTGGAAAATACCCGGATGATTCCAACTTTTTGAGAACCGAAAAAAATCGAAAACGAATAGAACCGATTTGAAATACTTTAGGTAATCGAAAAGAACCATCTGGTAACACAATGATTGGTGATAAAAAAAAATGAAGAACAAAGTGGTTAAGACTAATTGTAAGAAGATAATATAGCTAATACTCCTTTAATATCAAAATTAGTTGATGTTTTCAATTTTCGATGTAAAACTAATTAGATTTTTTTTATGTTTTCGACTATTGATATTCTTCAAATTGTTTTTCTATTGGCCTGATTAAGGTTAGATAGATAATAAATATAAAAAATCAAAAATTAAATAATTTTTTTTTTAAAAATATAAAAATTTTTGTTAGTTTTGAGTGTTCTGATATTGGGCAGCGAAAGTAATCTATCTCTCTCTCCCCCTGACTTTCCAATTTTTATTCCCTCAATACACAAACAAAACAACAAAAGCCTTTAGATAAGAGGCTTTACAAAAGGGTAAAGCTCATATCTAAAATTACAACTTACACACAAAACTCTTCCTCCTTGTTTACCGTTGCAACATTTGGGAAGCTTCTCCATAATCCCATCCAAACACACACTACAATTTTCACGCGTTAAATCTTTCGTACATTGTGCCATTGCGTACAATTTTGTTGTCCCGAGACTTTCCTCTCCCGTTGCATACAAGTAGTTCTTCCTTACGATATTCTTTTCTTGAATTGCTTTATCCTTCAGCTTCAAGAGGAGAGCTCTCATCTTCTTGTTAAACAATTCTTTATTGCCGCTCACATCTTTCGTGTTGTACATATAAAAAATGTTCTCGTAGTAATTGGGGTGACCTACGGACCGAAGAAATTTCGAGAACACAATAGTCGTACCATATTATTCTCCCTTTGTTTCTTGGACATCTCTTACGAACCTGCCATATATATATGTATAGATTCCAAACTCAAGAACTAGTGTTTTTCTGTACAATGTTCAAAATGAATCAACATAGAGTAAAACCATGCTAAGACAGCAAAATATAGTGTGCGTGAATGCATTTTAGATGTAAATGTATGTGAAAAATTAATAGATACTCCATCCGTTTTTAAAAAAATGTCGTTTTGAGGTTTTAATTTTGTTTTACAAAGAGTGTCGTTTTATATTTTCGATGCAAATTTATAAACAAATTTCCGGTTTTAGCCTTACTGTTTTAATGTATTAATTGGAGAGATAATTTTTTTTAAAATATTAATGAAGGGCACATAAGACATTTTAATAGTTTTCTTAATATGTGTGAAAAATGTCAGAATGACACATTTTGCGAAACAGAGTGAGTAATATTGAAGTGACATTACCTCAGAAATAGCAGTAGCCAAGCAGGAGCGGCACTGGGATAAAGAGAGGATGTCGGCCCGACACTGGAACATTGTATAGACCAAATCTATAACTTCGACGTAACCGTGGATAGTCAAATATTCATTGGCGTCTTTGGTGGCGAGGTTAAAGCTTTTCTCATATTCGCTCCCCGGCTTGTATGTTCCTTGACTTTTGATGCATTTGTGGTGCAAATACGCATTGGTGTGATTTAGGGACAATACATTGTGTGTAAAAAGGGTTTGCATGGCCACCACGTTCAAGATAAGGATTGAAACGAATCGTTTCAGTATAGAGAATGAAGACTTCATCTTGAAGATAAGGATATTGAGCGGAGATTATTACTAATTTTCTTTGCCAATTATTAGATGTGTTGCATCTTTTTATTACTCTTAACGAATTTCATTTTAGCTTTTAGACTTAGTCTTTACGGCGAGAGGAGAGGAGAGCCTATAAAAATGTCAAAGTGGGAAGTGTCGCTCATTAGTACGAATAAATTGTAGTCGTCAAATTGTTGACTCGAATTTAATTGGGTTGAATATGGATTTGCATCTTTTTCTAAAAAAAATGAAATTGATTTGAAACCATTTTTATGAGAAAATATAAAAAGTTGGTTTGAAAAAATTGATTAGTAACACGAGTTACTATATATTAAGATTGAATTATTCATAACTCATTGATAACTCAAAAGTGTTATCAATCATGAATCATATTAAAAATTTCGAGTTTGAATTATAATGATTTATAGTTATTTTAATATTTTGAGTTATGTCATTTGTTAAATTGTTAACTCGAAAGTTAATTCAAAATTATGGAAAATATGATGAATTAAAAGGTTGTTGAATTAGTCGTCACTTTTGAATTTGACCTATAATAATTTTAATTTAAATCACTTAGGATTGATTGGTTAGGTTGTGATTATAGACTTTTGGTTGTAGAGACTTTGACAGTGAAAATTGTAGATGTTACTTTAAAATTAAATAAAAGTTTGATGGGTATCAAAAACTTTAAAAATTGCGACTACAACTTTTATTTTTAGCTTTGTTGCGATACAAATTCTATAACCTTGTAAATTCTGGAAAAAAAATTTCTCATTTACAAATAGATCTCTATAGAGAGATACAAAAAAGAGTGTGATTGACAATGAACATTGTAGAAATTTTATTGTATATTCATAAAATATAAATTATATTAAAATTTTTAATATGCATTATGTTACATGTGTTTGTCATATTTATTTTACTTTGAAATAGATTCATCTGCTTTGAATGTATATAAAAATAATATGTCGGATTTAGTATACAAAAGTGCATAAATAAACTAACACATAGCTTGTAGTTTGTCTTTAATGATAAGTTAATCTTACACATTTCTTTAAAATTGGTTGAATACTATTTTCTAGAGTTTTTATTAAACTAACATAGATGTTTCTATTAAAAAGATTAGAGTTTCTTTCACATATCTCGAAAGTCTCTAATTTATGGTTGTAGGAAAAAAACAAAGAAAATTGAAAATCGTACAGATAAAGACTTTCAAGATTTTAGAAAATAAAAACGTAATAAAAGATAACTGTAAAAGCTATTAAACAACATACAGTTCTAACAGTAGTTGTGCCAATCAGCCCCTTAATATTGTAGACAAACAAAAAGTATTACAATTCCGACAAAATATTTTATCACTAAATAATATGCTTGTATCAACTTGGTCAAACAATTTTTTTGTTAATTCCATGTATTTCATTAAGACATGCCAAAAAATATATTTTTGTTAAAATCTATTTAAATGATTTAAAAAATTTGTACCATCACAATGTTTAATTTTTCAAAAGAGTAACGTTAAAAATGTATTAATTTTTGAATTTACGGCTTGTATCAGTAACACATACGAGTTTAAGACCACATAAAAAATAGATATTAGATTTATGAAAAACGTAAAGAGATCATATCGTACTTTAACTATATACATTTTTAGAAATAAATATATAAAAATGAAGACGACAAAAAGTTAATATTATATTAAATGAGTATTTTATTAAATCATAGAAGAGAGAGAAATAGTTTAATTTAGACTATAGGTACTTTAGAAAGATTAGAATATAGAACTGTAAATATTTTGAACGTTAAATCTTTATATGGAAGAAAAGATATGTTAAATTATATAACGAAAAGGAAAGATTACCATCAAATATGGTGAAACATGTGCAAAATGAGCGCAAGCATTAAAGGAGGTCCAATATAAAATTGGCAACGTCAAATCTGTAGCACTTCATATTATTCTACAGGCTCAATGCTTAATATGCTATATAGATGGATCTTAAAAAATGATGACTCTTTCTCAAATTTAAGATGATTCTCTTATTATATCTTGTCTAATTTCGTGTTAATAGGAACTAAAAGACAACATATCAGCTTATTACCTTTTCATACAAAACTAGAGACCGTATTTCGGAAAATGAAGTGTTTGTTGGTGCATCATGAGTTCACAATTTTTTTTTCATACAAATTCATTTAAGCTTTTGAAGATGATGATAAAACGAGACTAATGGTTCGTTTTCAATCCAAGTTTTTTAAGTTTCATTCACTTTTTATTTTTTTTCTTTTTCATGCATGCATAGTTCTTTAAATTGTAAGGCTAGCACTATGACACGTACTCCAAAATTGCAGTCATCTTCTTTCATCTTTGTAAACTCTTCGGTTCCAACTCGGGTTACCAAACCTTTTTGATTAAGTAATCGGTTGACAAAAAAGTTACTTACAATTTTCGTTAATATATGACAAAAATAACAAACATCATTTTTAAAATATTATTCTGCAATGTTTTATCAATTATGGAAATTATTGTAAACCCTTAACGCGTAACGTTTTTTTATAAGAGCATATCCAATGATACTCTATTTTTTACTTTAAACTCTATATTTGAAATAAAATGAGCTTCAATGGTACTCTATATCTTACTCTAAAAATAGAGAAATGAATAGTGTTACTTCAAATATAGAGTAACACTATTCATTTCCTCTATTTTTAGAGTAGAACTTTTTTACTTACAAACAAAACCTTAATTTTTATATGTTTACAGTTTTTACCCAATAAAATTATATATTATATATTTTCGCTTTTAAATTAATTATGCTAACAAAAATTAATTATCTAATTAGTTAAATTTTTAAAATGCACTAATGACATATATTAAATTAGAAAAATACAATAACATGATAGATTCACAATTAAAAAAAAATACAATAAGCGATCTTAGTGCATCAATTGGAATTGGAAACGAAGCTCCACCTCCGGAGGTTGAAATAATGGAGGATGAAAGTACTCGATTCCAAGAATTCTTTTCTCGGTATAGAAAAATCAAAGACAAAGAAGTCCACTTCTCACTACGAAACATGTTAATTGATCATTTGTGGAAGAAGTACACTAATGATGATATTAGCTAGACGACCATGTACAAGTCATCTACTTTTTATTTATGTGTTGTAATAAAATTTTAATTTTAAAATACATGTTTAATTTTAGTAATTTCGTAATTTTGTGGATGATTATTATAAAATAAAATAAAGGGGTGAAATGTGAATATTTTAAAGTTGTGGAATGTACAATAAATTAAAAACAAAAGAAAATGGAATATATTTGGAATATTCATTTTTTAGAGTAAAAAGTAGAGTGAACCATTGGAGCAAACACATACTCTTTTTTTAGAGTACTCTATATTTGAAGTAAAAAATAGAATGAATCATTGGAGATGGTCTACTATAGCAGAATGATACTTAACTGTAACTAATTTAGATCGGATATAGGATTAGATCGGATATAGGATGGATGTGGTTGTCCAATCCAAAATGCTCATATCTATACACAATCGGATTTGAGCTAGTTTGTACAAAACAAATATACTTTGTTATAAATTCCAGTTTGAAAAGTTAATCTGTTATTTCGACCAAAAAAATCTAATATGTTACAAAATTCTATAATTTTTAAACATACATACAAATAGTCAAATACTGTATTACATGACACACTTAGTTATTACTGGATAAAGATTTTTTCCCCCATGGCGGGAAATTTTATTTTTAACAAAATGGATTTTCGCGTGGCGCCAAAAATCGCAGAAGAAAGAATAAGGGGCAAAAGAAAACCCAAGAACAAATCTGTCTCTCTCTCGAAGCTATGCAAGCCAAAATCAATTCTTTCTTCAAGCCTTCTTCTTCATCGTCTCCGATCACCACTTCAGTAACATCAGATTCAGACGATGATGGTTTAGCCATCTGGGAGAAGAATCAAAACGTCATCGTCAATACCTACGAGCGTCGATCCACGAGTGTTCATAGGTATGCGAATCATCATTTTTCTGGGGTTTGCTTCTCTTCTTCATACTAAGAATCTAGGGGGCTTTCATGGGTTCATGGAAAAATCCTAAATTTTGTGGGTTTTCTTAAGGTTAAAGCTCTTATGAAATGATTCTGGGTCGAGATTTGATTTCATCTTGAAGCAATTTTCAAGTGGGTTTCTGTTAACAATCCTTTGTGTTTATGATTAGAAGTGATGTGCTTAAGGATTGCAATGGAAAGTCACTGAAGAAAGAATCATTTTCTGCAACTAAGAACCTTCAAAAGAAGCGTAGTTATACTCAATTCCACTTAGAGTTAGGTCAATCTGATTTTCTTCTTAGACATTGCAAAGAGTGTGGAGTTTCATATGCTCCCGGTGATGAATTAGATGAGAAGAATCATCAAAGTTTTCACAAGAGTTATATGAATGGAATCGCTTTTAAGGTTAGAGGATACACAATGTGATCTTATGCTCTCTCTATATATCTGTTGAGGCTATTTGGTAAAGTTTCGGTCTCTTTCGAATGTGGTCTCAGGGGTGGCAGAACGAGAGAGCTTTCATATTGCCTTTGTTGAACAAAAGCCGCATTGTTTTGGTATTGGAAAATGATTCTCCTGCGCATAGAAACAAGGTTCCTTTGTTTCGTTTCACAATCCCGAACATCGGTTTCTTCATCTAGACGGGTTTTTGACTCTGTATCTTTTGTAATCGCAGGTGCAAGAAGTTGTGAAAATGATGGAGGTTGAGCTAGGTGAGGATTGGATTCTTCATCAACATTGTAAGGTAATGAGTCTTTCTTTTTCCGTGTCTTAACCGACCTTTTTTCCCCGGATATATTCCATAGCTCATGAGTGATTGTTTAGTACTTGATGCCTACTAAATTTGCCAAATACTTGTTCCACTCGCGAACAAACTAAATGGAAGTAAAGTTCGACTTACTGTGATTCCTTGTTATGTGTAGGTTTATCTATTTGTTTCCTCACAGAGAATCGCGGGATGTTTAGTTACAGAACCAATTAAGGAAGCATTTAAGCTCATAGCTCCTCTTAATGATGAAAAACAGTTAAAGAAAAAGACATCCTCGCCTTCGACCTCCATTAAGTTTGGTGAAATAGTGTTGCAAAGAGAAACATCGAAAAGATATCGAACATCAGATGATAGATTAGATCATGGAGGAGCCATTGTATGTGAAGAAGAAGCTAAATCAGCTCTTTGTGGAATCAGAGCAATCTGGGTCTCACCTTCTAATAGAAGAAAAGGCATAGCCACGCAGTTACTCGATACCACGAGGTATGAAAAACTCGAGCAAAACCACCTGAAACTGAAACTATTCTCACTGTAAAATGTTTTGATACATTTTGGTTACTCAGGGAAAGCTTTTGCAACAATGGATGCTTGTTGGAGAAATCTCAGATAGCATTTTCACAACCAAGTTCAATGGGAAGATCTTTTGGATCAAGTTATTTTGGAACTTGTTCATTCTTAGTATACAAAGCTCAGATTAGTAATACTCATTGTTTTTAAACATCCATNCAAAGTTTTTTTTTTTTTTTTTTTTTGTCAACAGCCTTTTTCTTCTTCAATTGTTTGTCTTTGCATAATAAAATATTAAATAGCAAAGTTTGGCTTATCCATTAGGACCATACCAAACAAAAAAAATTATTTCTATTGTAACCCTTTTTTTTGTCAAACTTTGTCACCTTTCATTTTTTTTGGTAATTTTCTTTAAAAATTGGATACATTATTCAAAGGGTGAATTAGGGGAGTGGAAAAAATATATATTTAAGAAAATAACCATAATTTTTTTTAGGGTTGAACACTTTACCCGAAATTCGAATTTGAATTGAAATACTTGAGCCGAATCCGAACTTGAAATAAAAATATACTTAAACAGGTTTTTAGCTTTAAGTATTTCGGTTTCAGCAATGTCTGAACCTCATTCGAACGGTACTCAAAAAATCTAAAAAATCTAAAATATCGGAAAAAATTGAAGTACCTAAAAAATCTGAAATATTTAAAAAATATCTGAAATACCAAAAAAAAAATCTGAAATAACTGAAAAATTAAAATACACGACTTGAACCAAAATACTAGAATCCGACCAAATATCCGAACGAATATTGTAAGGTTAGAGTGTAGTACCTGAATCCGATCTGAACCCAATCGGTTACCCGAACGCCCAAACTTATTTTTTTAAGAGAAGAATAGTGAGGAGAAAACTAATTACCCTTAAGCTACTATGAAAAAAAAATTAAAATAATAAATTAGGAAGATATATAATGGGGGAAAAAAGAATTAAAAAAAGGCAAAATATACTCTTTTTCTTATATGTATGACCTAATTCCCCTAATTTATTTATTATTAGTTTTTTTGACATCCCCTAATTTATTTGTTAAAATGGTCAAAATCAAAAGTTTAAAAATTTATAAATAGCGATAACATTATTTAAAAGCCGTCACAAGAATATAGTATTAAACTTATTGACATTGAAAAGGTAAAAAAAGAAAAATGGTATGGAGATAAAGAAGAGAGAGAGAAAGGAGGCTCCTGCTACCAACTTCGAATACACTATCCCCACAAGAAATCTCAGGTCAGCTTCTTCTTCTTCGATTCGATTCGATCCTCTTCCACCAATTTCGCATCGTCTTCCTCCGATTTAACTTTGCTTCACTGATTACTAATTCGTGATTCGGATCTGTTTCTCAAATTTTCGGATTCAATTTTGAGTATGCGATCGATTCCTGAACTGTATGATTTTGAATCCGATTCTCTTTTTGTTGGTTTCTACTGTTTCACCGGAGATTGAGTCGTTTTCCGGCGATATCGATTTGGTTTTTTAGGTTTTTATTATTCGTGATGAAGATTGTTATCAGATTGTTTCAGCATCTTTGTGATTTTTGAATCTCTTTTACATGCATTTGCAGCAGCTACATGCGTCGAAGGGAATGATCTGTTTGTATAGAAACTGAGTTCCTGAAAAGTTGGAGTTAAAGCTGTTTCAGTTTTGGATCTTATGGCGTTGGAACATGTTTGTGAAAAGCAGATTCAAGCAAAGACGTTTTGTAGTCAAGAGTTTAAGCTAATGATCAATTGGGATGATTTAGTTTGTCCCATTTGTTTGGATTCACCTCACAATGGTGTGCTTCTTCAGTGTTCATCTTACGAAAAAGGATGCCGTGCGTTCGTCTGCAATACGGATCACCTTCACTCTAACTGTTTGGACCGTTTCATTAGCGCTTGTGGAACGGAATCACCTCGTCCTGTTGTCGATGAACCACGGTCAAAGATTTTAGAAGAGAATTGTAAACCGTTGTGTCCATTGTGTAGAGGAGATGTTACTGGTTGGTTGGTTGTAGAAGAAGCTCGTGTCCGTCTTGATGAGAAAAAACGTTGCTGTGAGGAAGAAGGTTGCAGATTTATGGGTACTTACATGGAGCTTCGCAAGCATGCTTTGTCTGAGCATCCGGATTCTCGTCCCTCGAAAATTGATCCAGCAAGGAAGCTAGACTGGGAAAATTTCCAGCAGTCATCTGAAATTATCGACGTGTTGAGCACAATTCACTCAGAAGTTCCGAGAGGAGTGGTTTTAGGTGACTATGTGATCGAATACGGAGATGATGACACAGGAGATGAATTTGAGGATGTTCCGAGGAATGAAAGGAACTGGTGGACCTCTTGTATTCTGTATCAAATGTTTGACAAAATAAGGAATGCTAGGAATCGAAGAAAATCAAGAATGAGCGAAAGCAGGAGAGGGAGCCGCAGATCTAGCTATGATAACTCCAACTCTGATGACAGCTCAGTAGCATCGATAGAGTTTCCAGAGTATAGAGTAGATGAGATCAATGATGAGCTCACCAGCACAAGTGGAGCTAATAGAAGTAGCGCTATGCATCAAAGGTAAAAATCGTCTATTGCTTTAGATACTCTTTTTTAGCGGTGTCCATGGATATACGTTCTTACTTTCGTAGTTATGATTAGTCTGCATTATATTAGAGACTTACCCGTGACTCCGTGAGCACCTTATATCATGCCTCTTTGTTATGCGATATTGTTAGTATTGTGGTTTGGGGTCTTGACCTGGTTTAGTAGATTTGTTATGCTATATATATATGATGCATCACATAATAGTGGTTGCTTGATGCCAATTTCTCTTTAATGTACAGTTCAAGAAGGCGTCGATCCCGCTTCTATGAGAATTAGGTATCGATGCAGTTTCTATGCTTCTCGGTTTCCATCTTCTTGTCGATCTCTTATGTTTCTTTCCTTTCCCAGTCAGCTAGAAATTGAAGTGAATCAAATGAAGCAGGGGAGCCTATTGGTAAGCCAGTGTTTGCTAGTTTTTGACAACTCCTTTTTTGTTTTTCCAACAAACAAATTTCATTTTAGGTTTGTTTTGTGACATCTCTCAGTCACAGCATTGTACAAAATTAATAAAAATAAGCTTTTTGGATATTTTAACACTGAAAAATCTGAATTCAGAAGTCAATGTTACTGCAATAATTTTAAACATTTGACTATTTCAGTGAACATGTAACAACCTCTGTTTTATGTTTAAGCTCACTCTTATTACCAAAGTACAAACACAGCTTGGTCAAAGTACATGGGAATCATCATCAGATACAATCCAACACTCAGAAAACTACTAATATGGAACATTATTGGGCAAGTTTCTTATGACATTACTCTTCATTGCAATCTTGGTACTCATTGTCTCGCCTCTCTTGTTCATCTCCTTGATCGCTTTCATCTTTACTGTGTCCTCTTTCGATGCCACCGTCCTCAGACCCATGCTCTTGTACCTGAGAATTTAACACCGTTCCCTTAGGTAAGATCGAACTTAATGATTCTTTGGATGATTAATTTTGGTTCTAAGACAAACCTTGATGACAGAGAGGCAACAATTTGGTTGCTGTTTTGAGAACTTGGGCGAGGCTTTTGTCTGTAGTAACGCATGAATTCACGAGACCCGAGAGTCTTAGTCATTGTTGTGTTCTCGGATCTATCGGTGATCACAAGCTCAGAACCGCCAACAAGTTCTACAGTGTTGTTGCTTGTGTCACCGGATACAGCAACCATCTGGTCTCCGGCTTCATCAACATAGCTGCTCAATATACATTCGAAAGGAAGCTGCATTAAAATTTGGCATAAAAAGAGGAATAGATGCGAGAATAAGATTAGAAGAGGCTTGAAACCTGCTACTGTAGTCATAAAACTCTTCTAGTTCAGCATCTTCATCATCATCACCATCACCATAATGCAATTTGCAGTGACTCTTTGCTTCCATATGCTTTCTTACAGCTTCTAAGCTACTAAACGGACGGCACATCTCATTGCAGTACAGACAAATGAAGTCTCTCTTGACCTGAATCATGAGCCATTGTATAAGTCAATAGAAATTAAAAGCTTTACAACAATGAACAATGAATGCGAGTCCAAACCTTAAGACCGAGGTACGTGAGTAGTCCTTCAGGATCTTTCAGATACTCAATATCCGGAACGAAGAAACCGTGGTGCTTATGCATGTGAACCATACAGTTCTCTAAACTCTTATGTTTCTTGTCACACATCAAACAACAGGATGGATTCAGCTCATACTTCTCAGCATCATCCTCATCCATATCTTCTTCTTCACCAGATCCTGACTCATTTACATTCAACTTCGACAAAGAACCCGAAGCTTCTTCTTCAGCAACCAACTCATCATCCGAATCAACCTCCACCCATTCATCATCACTCTCCTCGCTCCTGACACGGCGAGGAAGTGGTCTGATTATAGCTTTATCTTCTTCTCCATTGCTTGTTGTCCCTTGTGAAACCCGCGAAACGTGACTCCTAGACTTAAGATGCTGCTCATGAGCCTTTGAACTCCTATAACCTTTACCGCAAATTCCGCAAGTATAAAGCATTGGTGCTTCATCTGATTTACCTTTCTCTTGAGCAAGAGCAAATTGTCTAGCTTCAAACAACTCTTCTGTAACTCCAGGAACACCAGCCACCTAACAAAGTTTACAATTTTTCCAAAAACACACAAAAATTTCATCATCCAAATACAAACATATACACATCAAGAAACTCAAGATCATAATAAAATTTTGTTTTCTCAGATAGATTCATCTTATCTTATGCAAAATCCATCAGAAGCAAAGGAAATTAAAATTCGAAATCCAAATCGATTCTGGAAAATTAACCTTGCGCTTGAGATTGTAACGGTGCCAATCGGATTTGTAATGAAGATTTCGTTCTGCTTCGTCGTTAAACTCCATGTTACAAGCGTTACATGTTAAACCAGGCATCTTGATCTCGATCTCGATCTCGATTGATTTGAAGAAATTGAAAAAGTGGAGAAGATGATGAAATGATCTTTCTGAATCGCGACGGCTCGTAGATGGAAGAGGTCGGCGTAAAGAGAGAAAATGATTTTGTGTTTTGCCGATTGAGTTTTTTTTTTGCCGTCGAGAATGTGAAATTAAGGCGCCGATTTTTTTTTAACCGACCCGATTGGTTCACTTTTTGACCCGATATGAATATAGCCCATTTTGTATTCTGTTTGGCCCATTAATATTTTTACTCAGTTTTTAGGCGCGAGTGGCCCATTATTTAACTACGGGCGGGCAAATAAACCGTAATAAACCGAAACCGGTCCCAACTTATCCGAACTAAACCCATAAGAAGTAAAAAATCAAAAGGTTTCGATTTTAAAATATTTTCGGTACTCAAACTGGATTGAAACCGAAAAAATCGAACCAAACAACGAACATTTACTTGAGATACTCCAAATTATATATTTTCGACAATATTAAAGAAAATAATTAATTTTTTTATCAACCGAAAAGAATTAATTATTATATTTATTTTTTCTACTAATCCAGTTTTTTTATCAACCACACAATAATCAAAAAGTCACTCTAAAACGGATTGCTCAGTTGGGAGGAGAGGAATCAATAATTAAGTTTTTTTGTTCGTAATATTAAGGTTTTACGGGTAATTCAATTTTTTTTGGTTTTTTACGTGTTTTCTTCCGATTTTCGATTTGCATTAAAAAAATTTAAAATCCTACCCGAACCGACCAAATAAATAATTGGTTCCTAAATAATAACCCGAACGAAACCAAAACTTATCCACAGATGAGATGAGGAAAAAAAAAAGTGAAATATGAGATACATAATAACATTTTCATGAATTTTTTTTTATATTGTCCCACTAAAACAAGTTCTTGTTCTAAACAATACTTATGTTTGGGTTCTGTTTTAGTTTGGTTTCTGATTTTATCTACAAAATTATTTTGTTTTAGACTTTTAGTTTTGTCATATATTTTTTACAACTTATAGTTTTATTAATCTTTGCATTATAGCTTAAATGTATATTTAATTATCAAAAACGAATTTTAAGTAGTAACAGAAGGCAGACCTGTAATTAAGGAAACAAACTCATAAGAGAAGACAAGAAAACGACAAAATAACCAGAAAGGTTCCCCTTTTTAACAACACTTGTTTGATTCTTTCATTTCAAACCAAAACTCCCCTCCATGGATTCCGTCTCCGGTTACGCCGGAGCTCATCCGCCTCGATCCGGTGGCAAGATTGTTCGACCACGCCGGACCTCCGTCTTCAGGACCCCTTACGACCGCCCTGCTCCGAGATCCTCTGACCCTCCTCCTCGTCAGCAAAACCCTAGTTGGATCTCTAGGCTCGTTTTCAAACCTGCCACCGTAATTGCCTCCGGCGCCGGAAAATTCATTTCTTCCGTCGTCTTCTCCGATTCTTCTTCCTCTTCTTCTTCAGATGACCAAGATTCTGCTTCAGGTGTGTTCTTGGCTTAATGAATATGTGTAGTTTCTTTGATTAGTTTTTTAAAAATTTGACTTTTTTGCATTTGAAATGTGAATTTTGATTTAAAGTTTCCAAATTTCCTTTAAAAATCCGTTCTTTAATCACATTGCAGTGAAGCTTTACTTCTGAAGATGTTAACTTCATATTAATTCTCAAGCTGTAATGTTTTTGCTCATATAAGGATTCAATTATGTTCATATATTTCATATTAGGTTTTATATGTTCTCCTTTTGTTTGCAGATAGTGATGGTGATACCGATTTTGCTGAAGATGTAGAGGTACTAACAACTTAATGCTATGCCATGTTTTTTAATTTGGTTAAAGACCGTAGTCACATTATGATCTTTTTTTCGAATTCATCGTTCACGGAATTGATTCGGCTGTATTGGCATACTGGTTGGTGTTACTAAAGATACTACTTTGCGTTTCGAGCTTTCTTTAGCATGTTATCAGCAATGTGTTTTAGTGGAAATATGATTTCGGTTTTGTGTTGTGAATATGATGTATGCTTGTGTAAACAGGACCTCGCGAATATCCAGCAACCAACTATCAAATTGCTTGGTTCTAAGAGTGTAATTGAGCAGC
The DNA here is from genome assembly GCA_900406275.1 of Anastatica hierochuntica. Lineage (NCBI taxonomy): Eukaryota > Viridiplantae > Streptophyta > Magnoliopsida > Brassicales > Brassicaceae > Anastatica > Anastatica hierochuntica. The sequence goes on along the minus strand of OVAN01001239.1, from coordinate 18,556 downwards.
TTCTCTTACAAGAAACATTTGCAAGGTGTTTCGCAGTTTCTGGTTCTCTAGTCTTCTTAAGTTGAACCGCTCTTGCGCTTTGTTTAGTGAGCTTGTTGTAATGTTGTTTCAGGGAAGAGGGTGATAGATTAATAGATATTGTCAAGGCCAGGGTTGTAGATGGTCCTAGTATCCCCACTGCTGATGATGAGGGAAGACATAGTGACAATGGGTTGACAAATGGTATGTAATTTATCGTAGACTGTGTATGCAGACCGGATTAGTCTAAGTGATAACATCTTCTCGCTTTTGTTTTCTAGAGGTGAATGTGGGTGAAATATCCAATAAAGCTGTCACGGAAGCAAAGAGATGGTTGGAGGAGAAGAAATCAGCTTCAAATTCAACGTATAAAGTAAGTTCCGAATACTCTGCTTTTTAACTCATCCGCATTGTCACAGGCACGTCTTCGTTGAAATATCTCGTCTCTCTGCTTTATATAGACCGAAACATCTTCTGTTTGTATAAAATCCGATGTGTATTTTCAATTACCAGGCAAATGAAGATGGTGGTGGGTCACCTGTGGATGTAGCCAAGTCATATAGGGAAGCTCGTCTGCCATGGGGATCTCCGGTTGTGAACAATTCAGAGTTTCGGTCACCACCGCCAGGAGTGATGCAAGTTTTTAAAGAAGGGGCATCGTTACCTTATCGTTCTGGAAACTTTTCGTCTTCTAAGGTGCAATGCATACTTTTCTTTTGATCAATTGTTATTCATTACGTGAAATTCGTGCGACACCATTTCCAGTTTTCCAAAAGAAAGTTGCATTCTAATGGCTTTCTGTCAAAGTTATGCATATGCATACTGACTTCTACACTAAAATGCAGCGTAAAAGGAGTTTTCAATCTAGTCAGTCATGGAATATTCAAGATGAAATTCGAAAAGTCAGAGCTAAAGCAACAGAGGAAATGCTTAAAAGTGTATCCCCTAGTAGTGTATCCTCGTTGGAACCTAAGCACAGTTCCTATGTTGTAGACGCATCTTTAAATGTTGATGGTTAGTTTCTCTCTTCGTCCTTTCTTTGAATTTGGTCTCTTGTTTTCGATTTTTGTGTACTCGCTCTCATGGAGTGAACTTCTTCTGCTAAAGGTGGAGTTGGTTTGGACAAGACATTTATCTCCACGCAAAGAGACAAGCGAGCTGAAGATATGAATACCGCTCCACAAAGGTTTCTTTACCGTGCCTCATTTCTTCTGGATAGATCCCTTTTTCAGCATATCCATCGTCTTAAGTTTCTCAATTGTATTCGACAGTGGAACAGGTGTGGATGACCCCAATGATCAAGATGACGACTTTGTCCAACCAACCTCGACTACTGGAGACAGAGCAAATGGTAACACTCCGGATTTTCTAAGTTGCTTTGGTTTGGGTGATGTTTAGCTTCGTTTTCTTTACTCGTGCTCTTATTAATGAAGCTGTCTTGGCTCTCGGGGCAACTTTGGATCCAACCGGGAACTTTTGTATCCCGAAGGATGTGTTTGAAACATCAAAAGAAGCCGACGAAATTGGTGGAGCACATCCTATTTCTAATGGTCACCCATCTTCATCACCTAGGTGAACAAAAAAACGGCTCTTTTCGGAAAAATGTTACCTTGATGTGTGGCTAATTTGACATAAGATGAAATTTGCTTCCAACTTTTCAGTTCACCAGTGGCTATGGAAACTCAACCAAAACCCAAACCGCAAGATGAAACCGAATTTCCTCAGCCTATAGCCAAAACTCCCGGTGATGATATCACAATAGGGAATGGCTCAAGCGGTGCTATTGATAAGGTAAACATTAAAAGTGACTCGAGCGCCTCACATAACAGTTCAAGCACGCATGAAAAAGAGTGGCTCCCAAAAGACCATTCTCTACCTAACTCAAACTCGGCAAGTAGCAGCCCGGGTACTACCAAGGTCTTGGCATCCTCAAGAAGAGGAAGAGGCCGAGGTAGAGGTAGAGGAAGAGGCCGAGGAGGTCGTGGCAAAGGGCGGGCTAAGTAAAAAAACTGTACACAACAACAACCCAATGTAGTAGGAGAGTATTTAGATTTCAATCCCACTCTGTTTGTATTTTGCTCTTTTGTCTCTATGCTGTAACATGTAAGTTTGAAGCTTGATTCTATATTGAAAATTCTTTTTTTCTTTGTTCAATAGCCAAAATTTTAAAATTTTTTACTTGACCAAAAAGCCAAGAAACATAATACTTTCAACACAAACTCTCTTTGACATGATCCAATGATACTATGTACTAGTTTCAATAATGAGCTGAGATCACTCAGATCAAAGGCATTGAAAAGATGAATAAACAAAGTTTACAAATTTTCTTATGTCAACTTGTTTGATTTGAGATCCCAAAGTACAAGAAGCAGTACAAGAAGAAACCATAAGTAAGCAAAAAACTTTATCAAAGACAGAGAGAAGAGAAGGAAAAAAAACAGACGGAACAAAAAAAAAGAAAGAAAGATAATAAAACGAACAAAACCCAATAAGCAGCGATCGAAGAAGAGTGAGAAAAGCTCGGACATTGAAATCTGAAAGCAATACGAACAAACCCATCAAAGATTGTTTCGGGTTTGGTCGGAAAGTTACTTCCTTTTTGTTCGGTTTTGTCGGAACTCTTCTGGTCAAGCTCTCAAAATCAAATCTTACAAGCTTGGTCCCGCTTCTCATTGCTCTCTTCCTCCATCTTCAATTCGCAATTCGAATTCGTTTGCTCTGTTCAATCATTTTCCAACTTCATTGATCTCGATGGAATTCTCAAGTTCTTAGCTTTTGGGTTGTGGAGGAAAAAAATGGTGGATTTTTATGCTCTGATGCAGTTTCTTGTTCTTACCCACTTGTGAAGTTGGTGATTTTGTTCTCGTAAGAGATTGATTTGGTAACACTTTGAGCTTAGGGTTTGTATTTATGTTCTTGTAAGATTTCTTGGTGTTAGTTGGTTAGTTAGATAATGGTCTCTAGGGTTTTGGTTTTGTGGAGATGAGATTTGGATTACGAATTTCGAAGTGGCTTGTGGTGAAACACGCTTGAGCTAAGTTCTTGAAATGCTGCTGGATTTGAGTTTGAGAAGTTATAAGTTAATGAGTTGGGTTTATTGGTGTGAAGGATAGTTAGAAGCTGAGAGGGTGCCCTTTTGAGCACTCCTCGGGGACTGTTTTGTCGGTTTTATCGGGTTTTAAAAGCGCGGAAAGAAGAATGCAACGTCTACAAGATCCTCGGATTGATCTAGCTGAGCTGAAAGTACATATTGTGAAGAAGATCGGGGTTGAAAGATGTAGGAGGTATTTTTATTACTTGGGTAGGTTTTTGAGTCAGAAGCTGACTAAGAGCGAGTTCGATAAGTCGTGTTGCCATCTTTTGGGGAGGGAGAATCTTTCTCTACATAACAAGTTGGTTCGTTCGATCTTGAGAAATGCATCTCTTGCTAAATCCCCACCACCACAAGTTCAGAAAACCGGTCACCCTGAAAAATCTTTGGTGATTGGGAGAGAAGATGGATCTGAACAAAGCGGATCTTTAATCCCGAACCATTCTAGAAATGACCCTGTTTGGTCGAACGGGGTGTTACATAAGGTTAAGTCTGGAACATGTGACAGGAAAATCAGAGATCGGCCTAGTCGACTTGGGTTGCATCAGCCGCTTTCTAGGGAAGACGAAAGCACGGATAACGGAGACGGTGCATTTCTTTATCCTGTTGAAAAAATGAGAGTACCCGATAAAGGTCTGGTTGCAGCTCAAGTAAGCAGAGTTGATGAAGCTCAAGAGGAGCGAGGTAGATTGATTCTTTCCACGGGTCCTGTAATTGCACCTCTAGGGATTTCATCTCGCTCGGCTAGTGTCGGTGGACCCCGCAGAACAGTTCCAGTTTCGACCAGGAGTGGCTTTATTAGTTGCTATGAGAGTGGAGGATTATTAGACACAGAGATGCTCAGAAAGCGGATTGAGAATATCGCAGTAGCACAGGGTCTTGGAGGCGTTTCAGCGGAGTGTTCTAGCATGTTAAACAACATGTTGGATATGTATCTGAAGAAACTGATCAAATCATGCGTTGGTGTGGGTGGCGCTCGGTACACGAATGGATGGCCAAGAAAACAAAGTTTAGACAAACTCCGGGGCCAAGAAGAGATTGTAAATTGGGTTCAGCCGAGCGATAGTTGGCACAGACAAACTAGCAACCAACCGTCTGACATAATGCAAGAACAACATCCGGTGTCTTTGCTAGATTTTAGAGTTGCAATGGAACTAAATACACATCAGTTTCTCGAAGACTGGCCATTGCTTCGGGAGAGAATTTTGATACGTCCATTCGAAGAACGAGAAGAAGTGTGAAAGAAGATGGTTGGGATACTGGATGTTGCAAAACTTTGAGTAAGCTGCTCTGATCCACATCTGTTTCCTGCAGCCGCAAACTCGGGGGAGGTTAGTAGACATTTCTAAATGCAGCTAAGCTCGAAAAAACGAGTTTGAATATAAAGTACGCGCTGTTGCAAGATCAGTAGTAATTCAGACATCCAAAAGCGAGGTTCGAGGTCTGTATGTAACACGCACGCCGATAAGGGATTCAAAGTGAAAGTTTTGGCAGAGAGTATACTGTGGGTTTTAGATGGAAGCAATCATGTAATAGCTGCAGCATTGCTCTGTATGTAACATAGTTTTTACAATTGTTTAGAGTTCATATCTTGACTTCATTTTTTTCGCAATCTACTTGTGTGATCCCAAAAGCTGTTTGTATTATCTCTTTCAGAAGAAGAGAAGATAAGAGATTCAAATAACCAAAGTTCTTTGTTGCTTTTTCAACAAATTGTTTGAGATTAAGAAATCAAGATGATATCTTTGTTCTTCAAATGACATTTTCCGCTTTCCCAGCTACGCGAAAAGGCAGAGAGAAGAGTATAGATTAATACAGGCAAGAGAAGACTGTGAATCGGTATGTACACAAAGGAAACGGCGATGCCCTTTTTAGGCGGGTTCCATTGTTGTTCACAGAGTTTTTGAAGAAGGAAATCGATTGTTCGATGAGGAAGAAGGCAGTTATTTAGAGGCCGACGCCTCTGCGGTGGCTTTGCAGATTGGACACCAACTCTTCACCCGCAACCACTCTTGCACGCATTTCAAATGGTATGCGTGCTCACAGTGTAGCCTCCCAACTTCATCTCCTGCTGCATACTCTTCCTGAGAACCAAAAAAGATCAGAGTATGAAGAAATTCATCGCAAAGAGAAACAAAAGTTGTGTGTCTCTCATATCAATAGTCAAGGTCATCGTCAATGAAACGCATGTAGTCTCAAGCAATAGGCAAGGTTTGGTGTTGTTCACTTAGCTAAGGCAAACTCATGGCAGATTTTATCGAAGCCAAAGACTTGATTACGACTAACGAACCATGACAAAAGAGACAGACCTGGCAGATACTGCATTTGTCATCTTCCTTGTGATCACAATGGCTTCTGGCGATAGATCCATAACTTGAAGGTTTCATCTGATAGATGCCTTTCTTCAAGCACTTTGATATAGCTTCTTCGGTGAGAGCAGTGCTCACTGTACCGATCTTCTCTTCTAAAGCTAATAGTTCCTGTATTCAATACAAACGGTAAAAAAACTATGTCCCAAATGCATTTTGGAAAGATGTTAAGGACAAACCTCATAGGACATGTTATCAATATCGAGCCTCATGTCTCGGTGTTGGTCATAGAAACTAAGTCCACCGAGAAGTAAACCCGTTTCCATAATAAGCAGTTCCTGTTCAAAGAGAGGACAATATGAGAAAACAAAATGTATCACAATATCCAAAACTCAGCACATGTATTAAAATCTAACCTCGTAATTAAGCTCAATATCTTGTTCGATCCTATTGAGTTCTGGCAAAATCTACAAAAGCATTCGAGCGGTACAAAACACCAAAAGTTAAAGGGAAACGCTGAGCTCAGACAATATGTCGAGTTGTAGATAGGTAAACAGGCACTAGTTACCTCGGAGATTCCATCTAAACTGTAACTGCTAAAACTGTCTTGCCTCGATAAAGAACCCGAGAGACCAAATTCTTGAAAACCAGAGAACAGCTCCAAAGAGACAGGAGAATTGAGATTATTTGATGTTTCATTCCGAGGCATCTCTGTCGTCGAAATGGAAGGTAAACCGTTTCTACCATTCCCTCGGTTTGAGAATCTACTACTACTTCTATTTAATGATCTTTGATTCCCAACTGTCGCAAGATCGTTGTCATCATTCATAACACAGTGTCTTCCCCGTCTACTATCAGAAACATGACCTCTCGGGTTAAAACCATAACGTCTCCCTTCAGCTGGTAATTCTGTTATATTCTTCCCTCTAGCCGAGGAGCGAGAACTGCTTTCTCCATAAACTTTTCTCTTATTGATTGTTTCTAACTTCGGACTTAATCTTTTCTCCAATCTGAAACCACTCGGTATGACACCGGATAACAATGGACTACATCCTCGGTTTGCAGATGTCGACTGACCAGACGAACTAGGATGAATCTCTTGCTTGCTCAATCCAAATCTCTGCCTAAAACCTTTCTTGATTCTTGAGCTTGATGGCAAGTTCGACGATTCAACTTCATGTGTTTTCGCTTTTCCATAAATAAGTTTACTGTGAACTCTTCCACGGTCTATCTCGTCCTCACTACTTCTACTACTCTCTGATGAATCAACCGCTACTTGAAGCATCGGTTGCTTCTCACTTTTCGAAGAAGAAGAGGAGCTAGAGCCAAAAATCTTAGAAGAAGTTCCAATTACTTCCTTCCCATTTGACGAAGAACGGCTTGAAGACCAAACCGACTTCTCCTTTTTATCCGAAGAGCCAACAAACCGAGTAAACTTCATAGATTTCTTCTCATCACTGCAAATAGGAACCTTGCAACTATTATTGTTGCTGTTAAATCTATCTCTCAATACAACACCAACACCTTTCCTCGAGCCGTGTCGCGCCTCGATGGCTCTTTTACTTGACCACCGATCCATGAAACTATTTCAAATGGATTCAACAACAACCTGTAACCAAATTCATCAAAACTTCGATCAATGAATTAATTTCAAGTTACTAAGCGATTCTAAACTTAAAATTTCAGTTATTTCTAGAGAATTATTATCTGATAATATCTTCCATGTTCAACTAATCAAGAAACAAACCAAATTCATCAAAACTTTGACAATAAACTCATTTCAAATTCCTAAGAACGTGAATAGAAACGATTGTGAACTTAAAATTTTAATTCTTTCTAAAGAATTATTATCTGATAATATCTTTCATGTTCAACGAGAATCAAGAAACAGAAAGACTAAGAGATTCAAGAACAATAATATCATTTTTTTAATTTCTTGAAAACAACATAAGTCAATTTGAAAGAAGAAGCTTTTGATCTTTGTTTCGATGAATACCTTTTTGGAGATTTTTCTTCGTTTTGTGTTCTTCTTTTTTCTGTAAATTTGAAGATGATTATTGAAAAGAAAACAACAAAGAAGAGGAAGAGCGTTTCTTGATGTTCTTGTTCCGATATTTTCTCTTTCAGTTTTTCAACTTTATTTAATATATTTATTCCTTCCATAATGACATTAAAGTAAAATTTTCATTTTTTAAAATTTTAATATCGAAAAAAAGAATCTGAAATGACGTAGACGCATAGATCCTCACCGTCTATTTTGGGACAGAGAATATCTAACGGTTGGTATTGATCGCGACGTCTCTAGGTAGTAGTGGTATAGAACTAAAGATCAAAAAATATTAAAAAAAAGTTTATTTGACCCACAAATAAAAAAAAATACTGGTAATTAAAAACTAATGAAACAAGAAAGTATCTTTTGTTTGGTAAGAAGATAACATAATGAGAATTCGAAGGGGTCCTCTAAGTATTTTATGCACGACGAACGAAGGATAATTTATTTTAATTAATCTGTCTTTTTTTTATTGAGTATTTTTATTAAAAATGATTTGATGTTTGAGTTTTTTTCTTAGAAAATTGAAAATCAGGTTGTTTGTTACGTTATTATAGAGCAACAAAATTATTTATTATGAGTCATAATTTATGACAACAAACTTTCTAGCGCTTTATCCTTGATTTTTTATTTTTTGGTTGAGTATTTTCAAAAATATTATTCGATGTTTGAGCTTTTCTTTAAAAAACAAATTCAGATAGTTTTGACTTTATGGTAGAGCAACAAAATTATTTAAGTTAGACGACGACAAAAATAAAAATAAAACAAAATGTGGTGGATCCAATGTTTCAATAAATCTTTATCTATAAAAATTAACATATTAAAAAGAAACATTGGGTAGCTATCACCTTAGTAGATGATGAATATTTTTAAGATATCATTTATATGAAGTTAAATGATTGAAAACATTAGAAATACATACTAAGGACTAAAATAAAGATAAATTAGTAAAATCAATGAACACTTTTTTTAATATGGAAAAAAATCAATTAGTTTTATTTACATAAGAAAACTTTTAGGAAACAAATTATGCAAAATATAAACATTAGAAAAGTACTCAACATAAGAAATGTAACTTTTTTTTTGACATCGAAAAGTAAATCTCCCAAAAAGATAATCCATAATTATCTACCGGTCTTACAAGAGCGAAACAAATAGAACTTGTTTTTGACTTATAAATAAGACAAGAATCACGAGAAAAAACAAGTATACCAAAATATGCAATTTTAAGTTAGGATAAACATCTGCTCCATCGCGGATGCAGAAAAGTAGATGTCGACTCATTGCCAAACAAAACGAACATCATTGTCACATTAGAAACTCTAAGGTTTCTGTAGTTTTAGAACTTCATATTTGCACCGAAAGTGTCAACATTAAATCCCTAAAAAAATGTGGTCACGAACAAAACGAAAAAGAACCTTCGCAGACACAAAATCTTTGGATATCAAAGAGGATGAAAAGAAAAAGACATTTATGTAAAATAGAGATCAAATTTCAAATAGGTATAAACCGATTATTACAACACTTTTTCGACATTGATCAAACACAAAAAAAAAACACATGAGTCATGTGATTCGTAGGAGAGGAATCGAACCTACAACATACAACATAACATCTCACATCTTCCAAAAATCCAAAACATTGAAACAAACTCATCAAAAGAAAAGAGAAAGCATCAACCTTAAGCATTAGCTTCTAACCACCCATGATCATCTTGGTGTGATGACTCTGTCTCTAACCCTCCACCTTCAACAGAAGCTTCTTCCTCGATCTTCTCTTCTCCGACTTTCTTCCCATACATCTTTCTCCTCGCTTCCCTACGAGCTTCTTTCTTAGCTATATTCAAGTCTTTGAATCCTTGTTCGAACTTAGCTTCATCCTCTGGAGTAAAGAAAGCTACTTCCATTTGACCAAGCTCTGCGTATCTTTGCTCAACTTTAGTTTTCCAAAAAAGACCCATCTCTGTATCCATCTTCTGATACGGTGTTTTAAGCAAGTACTCGTCTATTCCTCCTGCTTTATCGATGCAGCGAAGAGCGTGCGTCGTGACCTTAACTTTAATGTGACGGTCGAATATGTAACTGAACAATCTCTTCTCCTGAACATTCGGTTTCCAACATCTTCTTGACCTATTCTCAAATCACACCACAAAGGTCATCACCACAAGTATGAGTCTTGTACATATGAATCTACTTATAAAGAAACTCAAAATCAAGAATGTGAATTTGCTCACACCATGTATATACATTGTTCAAAGGCATGACACAGAGAAGCTACTATTGAATCTCTCTAATAAGCTAAAGATTTTTCAAATGCTTCAAACCCAAATTCAAAAACTTCATTTCAACAATTCTAAAAAGCATAAATTCAAGAAACCGATTCTTAAAAATTTTGCAAGATCTAAAAGGATAGAGAGTAAGAGAGAGACTGTACTTGTTGCCACCGTCTTCGCTTACGCGGTTACCGTATTGGATATGGCGGCCGGCGTAGAGACCACGTTTAGCTCTGCCCATGACGATTTTGGAATCGGGAACACAAGGTTTGAGTTTCTCTTTTAGCTCCGGCGTTAGATTCTCCGATCCCACTTTCTTCACCAGCTTCTTCATCATCTCTTTCCCTCTAAACGCCATTTTCGTTTTCTCCTAAATCGCGCCAAATAGACGGCGGAAGATGGGCGAGGAAGCGGCGGTACAGTCACAAGAAAGAAGCTGAGTCGGCGATTTTCAGCCGGCGATGAAGACGAGACGACGTGAAAGCAGCCGGCGTCGATGGAGAGATGTTAGTGAGACTCTTAGGGTTCAGTTTCTAAGTTTAATTGGGCTTTTTGTTTTATGGGCTCGTAGGCCCAATTTTAGTTTTCTCAATATTACGGTTCGGTTTATAATCAGTTTAATTTCTCGTTCGGAATCAAACGTAAACCGAAAGTAAGTTTGACTTGGGTGAGGGTGAATTTAATTCCCGGTCCTCCCATCTTAATGGAGTCAATCGAACCGGACAAAACTATATACAAACAGACTAGGAGTGATCGGTAATGAAATTTTAAAAACTATGAAATTTTTTTTAAAAATACATCCAAATTTATCCGATCAGATTTTATTATTTTAAAATTCTTCAAAATCCTAATTTTTTTCTTAAAAAATTGTATAGTCATTTTCGTATTTTTTACTCTTTCTCGACAATTTTTTCTAAAACCTAAAATTTCTCACTTTTACTTTCTTTTAAAGTCACAGCCACTAAAATTTTTACAACAAAAGTCTAAAATAAAATTTTACAGTAAAAGCTCTAAACAATCACCCCTAAATTGGAAACTCTAAACAGAAACATCATTGGTTGACTACCATCATTTTGTATAATTCCAAAAATTATAAGAGAAAAGGTTAAGAGATGTTTGCCGTGTAATTACAAATAGTTCCTTTCGTTAAAAACAACTGCAGAATTTGAACCATAATTCTATAAGATGGTAATAGAGTTCGAACCCTGATTTTTATGATGCGATTTTATTATCTAAATTTTTAAAAATAAGCATGAAACTGGATGTGTGTTTTTTTTTTCCGCTCGAAATTTATCTTGCAATTGGTTACTTGCAATAAGTATATCCATTTCAGAATGAGACATCGTTCACAACATCAATTTTTTTTTTCTTTTTAAACAACTAAAAGGTTTAATCATGGCATAATGAGTGTAAGCGGTCAACTAATTCACTTTTCAGATTTTTTAATAGGCTTAAATCTTGGCACTATCTTGAATTGGTCAAGTAGAGATGAAAATGTTCTCACGGAAAATCAAATACTCCCTCCGTTTTTCAAAAAGTGTCTATTTTAATTTTGTTTCACAAAGAGTGTCGTTTTATATTTTCGATGCAAATTTGTAAGTGAAATTCCGGTTTTAACCTCACTGTTTTAATGTATTAGTTGGAGATAGAATTATTTTAAAAATATTAATGAAAGATATGTAAGACATTTAACAGTTTTCTTAATATGGGTAAAAAATGTCAGAATGACACTTTTTGCGAAACAGATGGAACATACTTTTAAACGCATATATATTTCATTAGCAAAGTATATAAACATTATTTCAGATTAAATTTTGGAAAAAAAAGAAAGAATAAAACACAATTGGGAATATAAAGATGGAGTATTTATCAAAAAATAAATAAAGATGGAGTGTAACACAAATAATATTCAAAAAGGTGGTTGTCCAATAATATTACCGGGAGGATCATAATTACAAATGATAAACGTATCACCACTCTTGCAATAACCAATGGCACAACCAATCCTCAAACTCCTCCTCCACACTAGTTGCGTGTAATGCAAGCAATCTCCATTCGCCTTACACCGGTAAGTCCACCGGTCATAATACTTCCTCTCCGACGCCCAAGCAGCCACCGCGTCCCGTGGGGTCCACCCTTTTCCGCTGCCCCAGAAGAGATTCTCCCCGTAAGGTCCACCGGAGTGGATAAGGTTGCAATCACCGCGGCGGGTTTTAGCCCACCGAGCGGCGTACCGGGCTAGATTGTTGCTCCATTTGAGAGGAGGGAGACGAAGCTTGGCTCGCACGGTGTTGTGTGGTCGGAGAAACTGTTGTTGTAGGGTTAGGGTTTTGTATAGAGAAGAACTTAGTGTTGATGTTTTGTTGGATGAGATTTGGGAAGATAGTGAAGGAAGTGGAGTGGTGATTACAATGATGATGGTGATGAGTATCAAAGTTTTGGTTTCCATTGAGAATTTGAGTTAGATATGTTTGTGACCCTTTAGATCTATAGTACTCGATCTATTTATACATACACGCATAAACTATTGTTTATATTGTCATATTTGTATGTATATATCACCAAAAGAATCTAAACACATGCTATGTTAATAATGTGCAATGACGAGTACTAATCATTTCGGTGGAACAATGATTATTTGTAGGAATTATTCTTTTCAAATTAAGTATAGAATATAAAGCTATTATATTATCACATATGTACATATACGAGTGAAAGTTAAATTATAGAATGTTTCTTTTAGCTGTCAAAAAAAGCTACATATATAATCAATACTATAATATTATACAATTGAATCTCTTCCACTTTGACACATAAACATTTTCGTGTGATAAAGAGTTGACATGTCAATATTTTAAAGACCAATTAAAATATTTTAATTTTACACATCAACTTTTTATTAATTGTAGTTTTAAATAATATGTCCAAATTTTATGCTGGTCAACAAAACAATTATCTATGCTAATTTGTCATTTAACTTATCTCTTTGTATGTCGCGGGATTCATATTTTACATATAAATCATATGCATGTTCATGTGTTATTAATAACATTGTATAGCTATGACCGTCACGAATGTGTGCATCAAACGGGCTAATATATATGGATTCAAGATTCAACTGTACAAAAAGTTCGTGTCTAACTACATATCTAACTACATATATCTTCAGGTTACAAATGTACCTCTTTCAATTAATCATTTTACTTTTCATCACATCAAGAGTATGTGCTGGATCTATTGACCATGCACAATACTTTGAGATATATATTGGTTCTTATACCTCTTTATCTCTATGTTTGGTTTAATATTTGAAAATTTTTTGTGATAAAAAAATCACATGTATGTTCGTTAGTAGCTAAAGTGAAGATGACAAAATTGAGAATAATTGTAAATTTATAGTATAACATAATGTTTTATATTGAATTTCTTACAAGAAGAAAACTTATCTCAAAATTTTATATATCATTTAGGTTTATAAAAAAAAACCGCCACAAAATTTTAGAAAACAAACATATTTTTGAAATAAATTATATGAAGTATATAATAGTCATATTTAATACAGAAAATATAATGCATAAGAAATAACCTACAAATAAAAATACGAAAGAATATTATGAAAGCAGTCGCGGCGTAGCGCGGGTTTAAATCTAGTACTATTAACAATTCCACACTTTTGTCTTGTAGAATTACATTAGGAATTTCAAAGGCCTAGATTTTTTTTTCTTTTTACAAATTCAGATAAAACATGAATGCTAAATTCGACGAATTTGTTTTATATTGATAGTGTTAAATAAGCTTGAATCTATAAAATACTAGCTTGACTACAACATATTTAGAGAATGTGAGGAAAGTTTAGGATGTCTAAGTTTTTTCGATCTAATTTATTCGTCATTGATCATTTTACATTAATGACACTTAATCATTGGGTTACAAATGACTAATAGAATCAAAAATACCTTTAGATGAACAAATATTAAATAGTTGACTATCATTTTTGTTGTGAAATGTGAGTTGACTTGTGGTATAAAAAGTTCAAACCCGAATTGTCCTAGACTCCTTCACTGATAAAACAGAAGTTTGGGCTTTATTTTCTAAACAAATTTTATAGAGACACTATATCTGATCAACTTCTATTGGGCTGAGCTTTTCATCAATACATCAATCAATTTTTGAGCCTTTATACATGTTAACACTACATCATATTCTCCATAGCTATCAACCTCGTCTTCTCTTCATCTTCGATTTAGAAATCGATGACTGGTGGCTCCTAAAACATCGTTGCCGTCCTTTTAGCGTTTCTTCTGTTTTTCCTTTTATTTTTCTCTTTCGTTTTTAGAGTTTGCGTCGAATTTGGTTTGATATTGTTCTCGGGTTTGGTAGCTACTAGTTTTTGTTCACTGCTCTTTCGGACGTTGAAGGATTTTGGTATTATCAATATCATTTTCTTTGTGCCTAATCAAAAGATCGACGAGTGTTGTCGGATTAGAAGATCAACTGGTGTTACCAGATCACAAAATTGACGGGTATTGCCTGGTTGGAAGTTCGACGGTTTGACTAAGTTTTTACATACGCATCAACAACTTCATTCCGTTTTTCAGGCTTCTTGAGTTCTACCGTTTCAGATTCTACAAAATGATTTGCAAAAGAAAAAGAAGACTCATTGTTACTTAATTAGTCATACTTCTAGCGACGAGCTTCCTTCACGACAAAATTGTGTTCTACTCAAACTGCTAATATGGATGAACGGAAAACAAACAGTGTGAATAAAATTAACTTTGGACAATATTGTCATCAATGTATCATGAGAAAACCATTCAAGAATAAATCATGTTTATTTTTGTCTTTTCTTTCGTTACGAAATTTACCAATATTTCTCTAATTTAATATTAACAAAATTTCAACATTAAACAAATTAACTTTTATTATATTATACATGTTATAAAGAATTTTGAACCGTCCCTTTGAAGTTTATCTTAACTTCATATTTTTATCCCAAGTTAAGTGACATAAAAAAATCATAAGTTGTTTCACACATGTTGTTGAGATCATTTCGTCAATACGCTTAAGCACAAGGAAGCTAAATGACATTTTTGGATAGCATTTCACTCAAGATGGAAAATACACTGTAAAGTCGGTCATTGGTTTGCCGTTCATCTCGTTTCGGAAAGTATATCCACTCTTCCGCCTCCAGAAAACCCTGTCGTAAAGACCGCTATTTGGAATCTTGATATCACTCCAAAAATAAAACACTTCATGTGGCGATGTCTCTCAAATGCTCTACCTATTGGTACAACTCTGGCATATTGGGGCGTTACAAATAACATTCAATGTAGACGATGTTGTGCTGCAATCGAAGACATGAACCATATTTTCTTTTTGTGACCTCATGCACAACAAATCTGGAGAGCATCTGCGATTTCCTTACCTTAATTACAAGACATGAACCTTGATTTTGGTTCCAAGCTAAGTCTTCTCATTGACATATATAGTAACAACATATTTACATCCTTCCAAAGACAATTTTTTTTCTGAATACTATGGAGACTATGGAAGAGCAAAATTTTATTAGTTTATCAACAACAAAACCGTGCATGGCAGAAGGATTTGCAGAATGTAAAGGATGACACATTGGAATATACAACTGATAAGGTTACTCGCCATATGCAATTTTCAAATACTACTGTAATGATTTCCAAGTGGGAAAGACCTGGCTTTATCATGTAACTACGACATGGCATAATAAGCTATGAGAAACTCCAAAACCGGTTGGTTTATTCAAAATATAGTCGGCACATAATACTTCTTTAGAATTGGAGCTTCAAGTGTTGATTATCTCATTACAACAAGTTTGGATTAGAGGATTTCGTAAGTGTATCTTCGAAGGTGATAATCAAATGTTGGCCAAGCTCATCAACAAAGAACAACAATACTTTGGCCTACACGATCTACTCCTAGAAGTTGAGTTGTGGCGCGAACGATTCTATGAAGTTGTGTTTACTTGGATACCAAGATACTCAAACAAAGTTGCGGATCGTATTTTCAAAAAACCACTACGACAAATTTCATCTATATGTTATAACTTTATTCCTTATGGGTTAGATATATTGTACGAAGATCACACGACTGTTGAATTGTAAATAAAAAGACGTTAGAAAGAAAATCATAAGTTTAGTAGAATATCAGTTTAAGTAGTTGAAATAAAAAAAATGACATGACTCATGCAACTTCTTTCATCAAAATAAAAAATTCAAAGAAACTTTATCCTTAGCTCCCATTTTCACCGAACCTGATCACCTATAATCCTTAGTTAAGGATCGAAAGATAAAGAATCTTGTGGCGACCCGTGATTGGTTGACTAATTTTTTTTTTAATTTGAAAAAAAAATAATTAAAAAAATCAAAAAATCACTTTTTAAGGATTTTGGTTGAGTAACACTATTGCACATGCTCTAACCTACCAAGAATATGAATCAACATTTTTGTTGTCCAATATAATATTCACAAGAAAATTACAAACAAGAAAGCATATGAACATAATGTTTAATTAGTTGAGAATAATGAAACTCAAATTCTTAAAAAATAATCAAATTATATCATACAAAACTTCTTGTAAACACTTCTTCTACTATTATAGTAAACTTAAAACAAAATGGGATGATCCATCATCATCTTGACAAAACCTAGTCGAGCAAAAAACAGCTTTGTGTCTTAATCATAAACTCTCTATTGTTATTATTGGTCATCTTCATCCTCTTCTCTTCCATCTTACTACTTTGATCATCACTACTATCATCATAATCATCATTGTGTTCTTGATCATCTTGATCAGAAGATTCTTGTAATGCAAGTAAAGGCATTGAATTAGGATGATTAATCTTGGAGTAGATGCTTAAAGAAGACATTGAAGATCTTCTTCTTCTTAGCTTATTAGCAATAAGTAATCTTCTTCTCTTGTTCAATGGACTCTCTACTTTCTCTAGATCATTTGCATTGCTTTTGTTTGCTTCCATTAAATTCCCAAATGATTTTGATTTCCCTTTGTAATGGTTTGATAATCCTTTTCTGTACAAAACCGGATTTAACCATTAAATTTCACACTAAACCAACTTCTATTATGGTTAAGCTAAAAGCAAAAACCCTTATCAAGATGAAATCAAAATCAAGAATATAAACATACTTATTATTGACGTTACATAGGTTCTAATTTATCATAAACCTATTTCATATTGATCCTAATCTTATCAGAAATATGCTATTAAAAGTGAAACTTTTTCGGATTTTTAAATCTAACATCTTGTGGTGAAAAAGAAAGAACAATTTGATTCTATTTTCTTAAAAAGTTTTAATTTTTGGAAATTTAAAAAGTTAATGACGATTAAAAAAGAAACGTACTTAATGGGAAGAGAATCTTCAAGAGATGAACTAAAAGAATCAAACCATCTTCCTCGTTGTGAAGAAACGTCGTCGTTTTCATCATCTTCTTCTTCGTTTTCGCTGCTTTCTCTCGATACTCCGACAGACGAAGAATTTTCCTATAACTCCTCCGCCGGAGACTTAATACATCTCCTCAACCCGACCCTTCTAGTCTCCTCCGTCAAAAACAGAGCAGACTCATCCTCCACCTCCGTATCAACTCCGACCGGCGAACCCGCCAAAACCTCCATTTTTTCCGGTAGACTCTTCTTAGTCTCTTAATATCCAGAGAGAGAGAAGCACAGAGATTTTCCACCGATCGGAGAAGATGGAAGAAGAATTAAAAAAAGAAAAGGATCAAGCTTTTGTATATATACGAATACGTATATATATACGTATATGAGTGACAGTATATTTTTTCTAAAGTCTCTCTGTGTATACGCTACATGTTACTAAATATAGGACACGTTAACGGCGACTTTGACGTTTTAAGACACGGTTTGTGATATGATGTGGCGATAAGTGATTGGTTGTCTTTCGGACTTTTCGGGGTTTACTGTCTCCGTTAAATCCGATGCTGTCTATGTTACCTAATAAAGTTCACAAATAACCTCAACCTTATCCATTTCTGATTTTTTTAGCTTTTTAAAAAACATTAAGTTACATTTTTTTAAATGGAAAGTGATTGAAGTTTTTTTTATCAGTGAACATAGATTAGATAATTAATTGATATAATCTACAAGGATTTTAAACATTATTAGCTTTTTGCAGTTGATCTCACTTGTCATTAAAAACTTAAAAAAAAACAAATCTTTTTTTGTCAAAAAAAAAATTATTGTTTAAAAGAATAAGGTACTAATCAATCTTATTATTATATAAAGCTGAACGCGTTCGACGTGAACGCGACACGTAGGTAATTGTAACTCATCGGATTTCGACATGTGTCACTGTTTAATTTAGATTATGACATGTATCAATTTAAAAATAGAAATTTATATAAAATTTCCTATTATTGATTATTTACTTCTTAAAAAAGATAAAATAACAAAAAGGAAAATAGCTTATTAACGAATTAAATAAAAGGAAACAGTATAATCATAAAAGAAAAGTTATAAAATAAAAGAAAGATGATTTTAAGTTTTAATTTTTGTATATCGATCTTATATTTTTACATTCGTGATCTTTATTCAATTCATTTTTATGTAATATGAAATATATAATTTATTTAAGGGCATTTCCTTCATTCAAAAATATTGTTATTCATAATTTTTGGNAATATTTTATTTGTGGTAAAAATACAATAAATGAAAAACTAAACGTAGATTTTAATCTACGATTTATTTACACGTGCCAACGGGTAATTTTAAAAGGATTTTAATCTAAATGTACGAACTATAATTATGC
>OVAN01001238.1:0-43266 GCA_900406275.1 Anastatica hierochuntica | reverse complement strand
GGAGGTGTAAAAATAAAATTTTTTCAAGCAGGGGTATTTTTGAAAAGCAGAAAATACAAAGGTGTATTTTTGTAAGTCTCTCTTTTTTTAAAATAACCAATAAATTTAAATAAAATCGAAAATTAAAAAACTGAAAAAAATATCAAAAACAAAATTAAAAACAAAATTTTATAACAAAATAAAAATGGTTTAACTAAATATTAAAAAGGTAAATTTAAAATAAAAGTTATTTCAATGAAAATTCTAAATATTTAAATTAAAAATAAAATTTTAATATAAATAATAAAATTTGTTTCTAACTACTTAAAACTAAGACTTAAAATAAAAACTGAAAAATTTATACTAAAATAAAAATTTGTATAATTAAAGTTAAAAAAAAAAAAGTAAATTGAAAGTACCTTAAAAGTAAAAAATTATCAATAATAAAATGAAATTTTATAAAATTTAAATTTAAAAGAAAAAATTTATGTAATATCAAAATAAATTTTAATAATAATTAAAAATGATTTAAAACTAATAAAGTTTAATAATAAAATTAAAATAAAATTTTTATTATAAAATATGTTTCATTAAATAAATAGTTAAAATGAACAGAAAATAATAAAAATATTAAGATTATTAAAGATAATAAACATTAATAAAATTATTAAAATATTAAAATATTAGTTTTACAAATAAAAAATTATTTTAAATCAAATAAATTTATTTTTTATTTCTAAAAGTGACTAAAAGGAAATAAATTTTCATATAATTTTTTAATTTAAATAAATAATAGAAAGTAAACATAAATTTTTAAAAAAATATTAGTAAATTAAAATATAAATATTAAATTAATATAAATATAAAATATGATTAATCATTAAAATAAATAAACAAATTTATTTTAGATGTTGTTATAGATTTATTTTAACTGTCTTTTAATTCAATAATTTAGTATCAAATTTGTAGCAACGGAAACAAAATATAAAAAAAATAAAAAAAAATAGTAAACAAATTTGTAACACAAATCTTTAGTGACGGAAAAACTTTTGTGTTGTTTTAGTCAGAGAAAAATATGTAGCATCATGACAAGAAAAATTATTTAGTCAAAGCATATAAATATGTGGCTTTGTAAAACTCTGTGGCAACATAAAAAAAATCTGTAGCCATTTGATGTTAGTTTAGTAATTAACTTGTTTTCAAAAAGTCTGTAGCCAAACTAAAGATTTTTTAAGAGAAAACAAAATCTGTAGTGTCATAATTTTTAAATTTTTTCGATCGAAAAACAAATCTGTCACAGAAAACCTGTGGTGTTTTAAAAATTTTGTAGTAATTGCATAAAAAATCTGTAGAAAACAAAAAGTCTGTAATAAAATACATTAAATCTACGATAGTTTTTCAAAAAAAAAATATGTGAGACTCTTAAAACTCTGTAGCATCAATGATGAAAAATATGTGGAAAAAACAAATATGTGACAAATTAATAAATATGTGGTTTCATGTATGTAGATAAATCTGTGGTTCGAGAAAAATCTGAGGTTCCAAAAAACAAATATGTATACAGATTTATAAATTTTAGAGAAGTTAAAGTCACTACAGATTTCTTTTCCAGATTTTTTTGCACTTTCCAACTTATTTCATTAAGGGAATTCTGGTAAATTTTTTTTTAACAAGTTGCTAGAAGGGTACTCTGGTTATTAAAAAAATTCAAATAACTGTAATCTTTTTGGATGTTATTCTAGTTATTTATGCCTTTTTGGGGTTAATCTAATTTTTTCTCTTTAAAAATTTATGTTATTTTACAAAGTCATTCCGATGATCCATCCGGATGATGCTTAATTATGCATTAAACGAACAACAAAACACAAACTCACCAGATGGATCATTCGAATGAAAGAACGAACAAGCCCTTGTTGTAAGTTTGAACCATGTTATTATTTTGCAGTCATAAACAGCATATTATTATTACGATAAAACAGAAAACTCCAACAACTCACATGCCTTGCTAACATAAGAAGGAAACAGAAATTTGAAACGAAACACACAAGAAAGAAACATAAATGAAATTGACACACACGATCTTTAAACACACACAAACTGTTATTGATCCTCAATAACAAGACTCTTGCACTTTAAAACTTTTTTGTCCGGAGGAATCAAGATTTAGATTCTTGATCTAGAGTTCGTCCTTTGGAAAACCCGGTTTAAGGAATTCTGAATACCATTTGCCGGAAACTTTCTGGCGACGAGTCAAATTGTTTTTGAAATCGATGTGGTAAAGGCCGAAGCGCGAATTGTATCCATCTTCCCACTCAAAGTTGTCCATCAAAGACCACACGTAGTATCCTGTAACATTCACTTTGTCGTCGCTACAAAACAATCATACTCATCAAATCAGTTAGTTAATTCAATTTAATGTGTTTCACCATTACTTTTGTATTAATCTGATTGTTCTCCATACCAAATGGCTTCATGGAAGCTCAAGATATGCCTTTGGAGATAATATTTCCTGTTGTGATCATTTGTCCCAATTGTTATGTCATGTTGATGTTCTTTAAGATCTTCTCCATATCCTTAAAAAAAAACAAAAGAACAACAAAATTAAGAAAATCAAATTTTTCAGGGAAGAAATAAAACAAGAATGATAAAAATGAGTTGTGGCCACTCTCACTAACCATTCTCAGTGATCATAATTTCTGGATCTTCATAATTGTCCTTGATATACTTCAAAAGTTTTCTCATTCCTCTTGCATACACAGGCAGTTTACCACCAGCAGGCTAATTAATAAGAAAAATAATCAATCCACTCATTAATTAATTTTCATATTAGAAAACTATATAAGTATTATGAATTTAAAAGGAAATTAGTATGAGTAAAAAGGTAAAAAAGAAAAATTACCTGGCTACCAATTTTGAACTCATCCACAGACTTGCCTGGTTATCAAATAATTGATGTTAATTAAAAAGAGCAAAGATACAACAAACCTCTACAGATACATGCTTGCTAAATTGGTAAAGTAATATTTCCCTAAATTACAGTTTTCTATTTTTTTGTTTGTGGGTTGTTCTATTCCGGTGTGGCTTGCTACACCATCTCAAATCTTTTGTGTTAAAAAAAAATTTCCCTAAATTATTAAAGAAATTTAAAAAAATTAACATTTCAGGTGTCATTATTATTAGACTAGTGGTTCCTAAAATGTGAAAACCTCAGTGGTTAGAATTCGAACCCAGGTGGCGAAATTCACAGCCATGAGGTCGTTACCACCAGAATTAGAAGTCCGAGCTAAAGTGTCATTATTAATTTATAGAGATATAATAACTTAGGAAATTGAATACTTACTTTCCCATTGGACAAGAGAATCCATTGTCCAACTCGGCTCCTTAGGATTTGGATCCTTAATATGACCACCAAATTGTGAAGTGTAATAGTTCATTCCTACGAAATCTGTAGATCTCTTCAGCTTTTTCTTTTCAGCTTCTGTGAATTTTGGCAATCTATGACCAACCCGATCCTTCATTGACTGTGGATAATCTCCGTATGTTGTTGGATGTAAATGCCTAAATTTATTTTATTTTATTCAGAAAAAAGAGATTTCAAAGTGTTAATATTAGTATTCTAAAAAAATTTAATTCGTGTAAATCTTATTTTTTTACCATCCCAATATGAAATCAAGAACACGTTCAATAGGAGCTCCAGCACTTTCAAGATCTTTTGGTTCGAACCAAGCTGGACTATGTGCAATTCCAATTTTACCACCAGCACACTAAAGTTTTTGACAAATAAAAAACAACAAAATTTTAACAAAAAAAAAAATTGAAAAAAGTTTTTTTTTTTTAAAGAAGGAAACATTAATTTTAGTTAACCTTTTTGCATTTTCTGAAGGCATCAACAGCTTCAGCATGAGATAAGAGTAAGTTGTGACTGACTAGATAAGCTTCGAATCCTGATCGTCCATCATGACAAGGTACTCCATCATGTGTTATGATGTACGGTGAACAACGTCCCGGAGCTTTTTTCCCTTGGTCGTAACCGGCACGACTAAACACCCATGGCTCATTGAATGTGATCCAATTTTTCACTTTCTCTCCATATTCGTGGAATGTAAAGTTTGCATATTCCGCAAAATCTTGTCTATATTTTATCAATAACATTACAACATTATGTTATCAAAATGAAAGTTAAATACGAGAAAACTTCTATAAATTAATATTGCATGTACACGTATATTTTTATTAATTAAAAAATTATTAATTTTATAGACATATTATTTTTGTCAAAAGCACAATTTGAAACCGGAGAAAATCACCAGTTCATTGAAGCATTAATTTATAGAAGTTTAACTGTAGACAAATAAAAGAATGAAATAGATTAAAAAACATTATATTTAAATAGAGTTATAGATATATGTATATATATAAATAAGTTATATATAAATGAAAAAAAACTTACACAATGCGACCACTTAAGAAACCACCGTATTCATCTTCCAAGTCTTGAGGAGTATCCCAGTGAAAGACTGTCACTAGTGGAGTTATCTCTAAATTGTCGAAGAGAAAAAGCAAATAATCATTAGTAACAATTGATAAAAATATATGCACTTTTTTTATAAAAAAAAAATAATGTTTGTTGGATGTGAAAATATTTACTGTTTTTGAGAAGCTCATCGATGAGGTCATGGTAGAATTGGACTCCTTGTTTGTTTATTCCCTTAGACATTCTTCCATCTGTTATTCATTTTGGATTTGCACTTTTTATTTTCATTTTTCTAAAAATTTTCTAAATATTAATAATGTTTATCTAATAATAAGAATTTTTAAAAAAAGAAACTTACGAGGGAATATTCTTGGCCACGCAATAGAAAGTCTAAAAGCATCAGTGTTGAGGTCTTTCATCAATTGGATATCTTCCTGTTAATATTCATTCAAATTAACCATCAAAACAATATTTTTTTTTATAACGCACAAAAAAATATGAATAAATGATTGTTAGTTACCTTGTAACGATGATAGAAATCCACAGCTATACTAGCGTTATCATATCTACACCTATCTGAAAAACAGTTCAAAAATATTTTTAAATAATGTGTCTAGTTAAACATAAATTTATTGATAAAAAGCAAAAAACTAAAAAATAATTTCTACATACGTGGGAATTTCTTAGTGTAAGTGTCCCACATGCTCGGACCTCTACAACCTTCATCAACTGCTCCTTCAACCTATTTACCACATAATAACAAATAAATTAGTAATCATATAAAAGAAACTTTTAAAAACATATATATTTTTAAAGTACATATGTAAAAGATGACCTGAAAGGCTGCTGTTGCGGTTCCCCAAAGGAAGCCTTCAGGGAAGCTAGCTCGACTAAATGTCTCGGCTTGACGACAAACTGGTCCATCTGCTTTGGTCGGAGCCACCAAAGTTAGAACCAGAACTAACCCTAACAGTAGAGGAACTCTCTCGAACTTCATCATTTTGTGTTTGTCTCCTTCTCTAAGGACAATGTTAGAGGAAATTGTTGAAGATGAAGGAAAGGAGAGCTTATGGTTATATAAAGAGTTGTGTTAGTGATTCAGTGGTTTGTTTAGTGTGAAATGGTGGTTTCAGGGTCATCATGTAGCACTAGTTTGTTTAATTAATATTTAATTAAGTTAGTTAAAACTAATTAACACGTGATTCTTTATAAGTGTTCGGTAACAAATAAGTACTATTTCATTTATTATCTACTATTGCCATTAACCTAATTCTACTGTTAGTTGTTTACTATATGTACTTGTAATTTCATATGCATTGTTTCGTTAGCATACATATTCTAATCACACTAATGTTTTTAACTTGTATACTAACATTATTTTATTTTCAATCATATACATAATGTTAGGTTAGGATTTATGAATGACTTGTTTCGGCAAGTTTCTTTAGTGAGTAACAAATGGGACAGAGAGTTTTCGCATCTGTTCCATGTGTTTGTTTGAGTTATAAATCCCTTACCAAATTTTGATCCGCTTTTTAAAGGGGGAGATTCATTTTTTGTACAATCTAATACAAAAAAATATTAGAAATGATATAAGATTTTATTATAAATAAGGTATAGTAAAGTATAAATATTTTCACTATTGAAACGTATTAACGTTATGAATTGTCGATGTCAAAAAGAAAATTAGTTTTTCTTACCATATATTTATGTTACAAGCTAAACAATAATATGATAATAAAGTCAATTAATTTGGATTATCGTTGTCGCATTTCTTACTATAAAGTCATATTTTTTTATAAATACATAATAATTTTCTATATTAAAAATTTTCATAATTTTAATTTCCTTATATTTCTTTTTTAGTATTTTTTTATGAGTGGTAAGCAATGTTTTTAAAACTAGATCACATCAGTCCACAACGAAAACAGTTATCTAGTTCGGTTGCCGGTTCAGATACATATTTAATTATTTCAAAATTGTCATTTTGTAATGGTTAATCAGGGAACTTAATTTTAAATATTATTTTTTAGAAAATGTTTAAAAACTGAAAAGATAATCATTCACTAAGTAACTAAGTTAATTAGCTGAATTAATAGATTGAATAATCAAGTTGTTAGACAACATATTATGATGTATAGTTAATATTAATATAAGAGTCCAAAATTGATAATATCACATGGTAGACAATGTTGTTGTGTCTCTATTTTAATAGTATACTACAGTCGAATCTACGCTGTGTACGAGTACATTTTTGATTATACACACATATAATTGTATATTATTTTGTATATTATTTGTACATATAGTTATTATTTAAGTGTTCGATAATAATGTATACATAATTAAATATAAACTAAGATTTAATTTGCGCAATACGCAGGATCATATTCTATTAATTTAAATTATTGTATAATATAACTTTGTAAATTTATATTAAAAAATAAATATTTTCGGTGTTTGTTAAATTTTAATCTGAGATGAATTAAATCATACACTCTTTTTATGGTAATATCCGTCTCAATAAACCTGTAGTAATATCATATTTTTTCCTTTTAAATTAAATTTAGTTAAAATTATTGAAGATAAATTATTAACTATTTATATATTATAATCAAAATATTTTCTTAGCTTTTTTAGTTTTTCTACTTTTATCGTTTCAAAAATCAACTGTTTCTTTATAGTATAACTAATAAATCATACATTAATGTTATTTATTCAAAAGTATATTATTTATTTCAAAATAATCATTATAAAACATTATTCATTTACTTATTTTAAAAATAAATATTATTATTTTGATGCTTTTTAATGAAAAATATCTAGAGAATTTAAAATGAGATTTAACAAATATGGTTTAATTTGTTTTTGGATTATATATTTTTCAATGGCTCTTCAAGTAATTTCTTCCAAACTAAATGTTATTTTTTAAATGAGATTTTGATTTTGGTCTAGAGGAATAATGTATTTGAAATTCATACAAATAAATAATTTAGATAAGTACTATTTTAATTTGTTAATATACTAATGAATTGGTACAAATATACTTTATAGATTAATTTACAGAAATACACTTAAAAGGAAAAGAAATTTTACATTTACACCTGTCTTTTAATGGTTCTCAAATATGCACCTCCTATTTGCACAAAAGTCGAAAATGCCCTTTTTATCTTTTAAGAAATAAACTCTAATAGGGTTTAAGGTTTAGGGTTTATGGTTTAACTGTTAGGGTTTAAAGTTTAGGGCTTAGGGTTTAGGGTTTAATTATTAGGGTTTAGGGTTTAGGGTTTAAGGTTTAGTGATTAGGATTTAGGGTTTAGCTATTAGGGTTTAAAGTTTAGGAATTATGGTTTAGGGTTTAGGGTTTAACGTTTAGGGTTTCTTTTAGTCTAGGGGTATAATGGTCTTTTTCATTAAAAAGGAAGATGTAAAAATAAAATTTTTCCAAGCAGAGGTATTTTTGAAAAACAGACAATACAAAGATGTATTTTTATAAGGTAAACTTTTTAAATGACTCTATTTTAATAGAGTAGATAGATAGATGTAGTAGTAAATTTTATTTTTAATCAATTACAATACAAATTTAAAATAGCATAACTATAATATTTTATTGATTTATCTGGCTGTTACATTGTAACGATAAACCAATTTTGGACAAGGTAAGTTTAAAGAAATTCAATACCATCATTTTTCAGTTGACCTATTTTTTACAATTGTTATGCATTAATATCCCGGGTTGTAACTTACAACTAGCTACAAACTAGTGTCTGCATTTTTAGTAAAAACAATGTTGATACAATAAAAGCAAAACTGCCATTTTATATGGATTTATACAATTAACTGCTATAGGAAGATGGACAACCCCTTCTCAGGTTATCAATGCTATGTGGATGTGTCTTGGAAGGATGGAAATGTAGTCAGGGATGGGTTGACGTTGTTTTCAGTATGACGATGATGACGTATTCACGGGTGCTAGGAAAGTTTGTCGAAACCTTTCACCTCTACACGCAGAGTTAAATGCTTCCATATAGACGATACAGTGTATACTTACCCTCCAGAAGACTTCTGTGGAGTTCAAGACAAATAGTGTTGAGCTTGTGAAGATGATCAACATGCCGCACGAATGGCTAACTTTCCAATCTTACCTAGACGAGATCCAAGAGACTAAATGGAGTTTTGTTTTTTCTTCTCTATTTCGTTTGTTCCCTCAGTTTCAATACTGATGCGGACAAATTAACATGGGATGCTCGACTTAGTCCGAACAACGTGTGTTATGTAAACTTTGCGATTCAGAGCCGGATTCCTTGTCCGCTTTGTCGACAAAAAAAACCGATATCGAAAATTCTCAGTAATTGAGCTATTGTGTACCATATAAATTACCAAATTGAGTCTATTCACGCATTACTAGTTTCTAAACATGTAGTTAGACTCTCTTAGTTGCCGATGCGGCATCCACAAAACAAACTACGAAGGAGAGCAAAGTAGTTGTGAAAAAGAGACAAAATTTTCGCCAAAAGTGATCGTTGGTGTTGTTTCTCATAGAGGCCAATATTTCAAGCCTTTTTCGCACCATTTTCAGTGATATCTACATGTTCGGTGATGATCATTTTACATTTCTATTTGTTGTGGTTACTGATTGTTTTCCGTCGTTGCCATTGATTGGTATAAGAGCAGTGCCTTAGTGTAACTTTTTGTTTTTGTATAATTCAATCAATATTTTTACTTTTCAAAAAATTTAATAGATGAACTAGAATCTGAGTTGAAAGTTGTATATAGAATGAAAGTAGTTTGACGAAAAGAATGAAAAGTAAAATTTAAAATAATTATTTACACTGTAGGGCATTTTTTCACTTTGGATTTACACAAAAAGATACTTTTGTGTCAAGAGGTACTTTTGGACTTTAACATTACTATATTACCCTTTTTTATCTCTCCTATCTTTTTGTTTGTCTTTTTCTCTTTTTGTTTGTTTATTTTTGTTCTTTCAATCATGGTGAAAGATTTTTTTTTATTTTTCTCTTTGTATCAATTAAATTATTTTTTCAAACTAATATTTTTATACAAATTTTTGAATAATTAACTTGATATAATTAGATAAAATGTTGAACAAGTCCATTTTCACATATAATATAGACATATTCGTTCTCATATTTTTTCTCGGTTATTTCGGAAACTGTTTCGTCATGTGCTATCTTTGACATTGTATTTCTTTGAGATGTAAAACAGCACACGAAGTGTGCGATTAAACTTCTGAAAGAGTTGTGCATTTTTACAAGTCTAGTGGACATATCCAAATGGACATGTTAGTATGGACACGTTCATAGTTAAAAGACACATAATAGTCATTATTTAAACAAATTGTTATATGAAACAAAAATTACAAATGTGTAAAATTGAATTATTACCTAAAATTTGAAACAACTCATAATATATTTTTAATCATCAACATTTGTGTGTATTTACAAACCGGACAAAATTTCTAAAAGATATGTGATTAGTGGACTCGTCCATATTAGTATATAAATGTGGATTTGTCCACGTAAAACTCTCAGATGTGATTAGTGGACTCTTTCATTCTAAGGGTAATTTGGTCATTTTTTTCCTCCAAAAACAAAAAAAAAAATACCTTATTTCAAAAAGTACATTTTCTTGTAAAGTAAAGTCAAAAAGTGTCTTTCATTGTTATTAACTCCAATAATTAAAACTTAACAACAAAAATACAAGACCTAACTTAACCTGATAGCTTCACTAGAATTGGTTTAGTAAGTGATTTTAACCTCTACCGTCATAAATATTTTGCATTGGGGTTATATAAAAAGAAGAGAGAATCCAACAAATCATCNTGTCTTTTTCTCTCTTTGTTTGTTTATTTTTATTCTTTCAATCATGGTCAAAACTTTTTTNTTATTTCAAAAAGTACATTTTCTTGTAAAGTAAAGTCAAAAAGTGTCTTTCATTGTTATTAACTCCAATAATTAAAACTTAACAACAAAAATACAAGACCTAACTTAACCTGATAGCTTCACTAGAATTGGTTTAGTAAGTGATTTTAACCTCTACCGTCATAAATATTTTGCATTGGGGTTATATAAAAAGAAGAGAGAATCCAACAAATCATCAGATGATACCAAAGTTGACGAGAACAATTCAACACGTATTCCATTATGCAATTTACGGCAGGTCTAAATGTGATGACCATATATCTAAATGTTGAAATAATTGTGATATATTCATCAATCACAAACTACAATATCAATATGGACGGTTCTATGTTAAATGAATCTACATGTTTAAGAATGATTATTATACTATGCATCTTTTTCTTTTCTCAACTACCCATAAGTATTCAATCGATGATTTAATAGTTCACATATATGGTTAGAAGTGTAGTTACATATAATAATGACATACCCCTCGTATAAATTAGATAGATCGAACAACATATACATTGACTGCTTATGTAGACTTAATCAAAAGTAACAAAAACTCATTCCTGGTTATTCCCTCTAAACATTTGGAAAAGTTAGATTTTTTATGCTTTTCACACAAATTAAAATATAATAAATGTTTAATAATAAAAATATTACATATGTAACTAAACATTTTTTAAAAACACTCAATTAATAATATTCATTTAATTTGATATTCTCATCTAATATTCTCAACTAATGAAAAGTACTTAAACAATCTAAAAAATTTATCTTCATGGAATAAGATAAAAACCCATACAATCTAATTTTCGGAAATGGAGGAAATGCATTTTTAGTTAAAACCACATTATTTGAAAATAAATAATATTACGTAATTCAATAAATGTAGAAGAAAGACGTATGGTAGAAAAAGATAATTAAGTTACACAAAAGAAGTATTTCCTTTCTCTGTTTCAAAATAAGTGAAATTTAAGGTTGTTACATACTCATTAAAAATTTACTAACTATTATTCAATTTATCTCGTTTTGCATAAAATAACATTAATCACAATTAATTTAATCAAAAAAGTTTGTACTGCATAACACAAATAATTAAAACTACCAAATCGAGAAGAAATTTCCTTAAGAATTATTTACACTATAGGGCACTTTTTCACTTTGGATTTACACAATAAGATACTTTTGTGTCAAGAGATACTTTTGCACTTTAACATTACCAAATTACCCTTCTTTCATCTCTTCTATCTTTTTGTTTGTCTTTTTCTCTCTTTGTTTGTTTATTTTTATTCTTTCAGTCATGGTGAAAGATTTTTTTTTATTTTTCTCTTTGTATCAATTAAATTATTTTTTCAAACTAATATTTTTATACAAATTTTTGAATAATTAACTTGATATAATTAGATAAAATGTTGAACAAGTCCATTTTCACATATAATATAGACATATTCGTTCTCATATTTTTTCTCGGTTATTTCGGAAACTGTTTCGTCATGTGCTATCTTTGACATTTTATTTCTTTGAGATGTAAAACAGCACACGAAGTGTTCGATTAAACTCCTGAAAGAGTTGTGGATTTTTACAAGTCTAGTGGACATATCCAAATGGACATGTTAGTATGGACACGTTCATAGTTAAAAGACACATAATAGTCATTATTTAAANATTATTTAAACAAATTGTTATATAAAACAAAAATTACAAATGTGTAAAATTGAATTATTACCTAAAACTTGAAACAACTCATAATATATTTTTAATCATCAACATTTGTGTGTATTTACAAACTGGACAAAATTTCTAAAAGATATGTGATTAGTGGACTCGTCCATATTAGTATATAAATGTGGATTTGTCCACGTAAAACTCTCAGATGTGATTAGTGGACTCTTTCATTCTAAGGGTAATTTGGTCATTTTTTTCCTCCAAAAACAAAAAAAAATACCTTATATCAAAAAAGTACATTTTCTTGTAAAGTACCCTTCTTTCATCTTTCCTATCTTTTTGTTTGTCTTTTTCTCTCTTTGTTTGTTTATTTTTATTCTTTCAATCATGGTCAAAACTTTTTTTTTTTTTTTCTCTCTGTATCAATTAAATTATTTTTTCCACCAATATTTTTATACAAAATTTTGAATAATTAACTTGATATAATTAGATAAAATATTGTACATGTCCGTTTTCACATATAATATAGACATATTCGTTCTCATATTTTTTTCTCGGCTATTTCGGAAATTGTTTCGTCATGTGCTATATAATATATTTTCAGTCATCATCATTTGTGTGTATTTACAAACCGGACAAAATTTCTTAAAAGAATGTGATTAGTGGACTCGTCCATATTAGTAAATAAATGTAGATTTGTCCACGTAAAACCCTCACATGTGATTAGTGGACTAGTTCATTATAAGGGTAATTTGGTCATTTTTTTTCTTCCAAAAACAAAAAAGTACCTTACATCAAAAAAAAAGTACATTTTCTTGTAAAGTAAAGTCAAAAAGTGTCTTTTATTGTTATTAACTCAATTTAAAATCTGGTGACAATGTATTTTGAGTTTTGTCCGAGGAAAAGCTGGTAAAGATCGTCGTGAAATAAGGAAAATGTGACAAAACTATTTGTTAGTTACTTAATGTTAACCACCACAGCTTTCGGTTTCGTCACAGGGGCAATGTAGCCATTTTCACTAACTAGGGGAGATATATTTTCTTAAAAAGGATATAAATAAAAAATTGGTGGCAAAAATCTGGAAGTGTTTTTCTTTTTTTTTTGGCTCGTCAAAACTCATTTATTAAGTTTCCGAACCGTCATTCAATTTTTAAAAAGAGTGAGATAACCGTGATTCTTATATGGGTAGCAATTACATTTTTTAACTTTGCCGTTTTGGCATGATTGTCCGCATCAACATTCAAGTTTCTAAAAATATAAAAAATCTAAAACGACGGGAAAAGACTTCTTACTGATTGAAAATAATCCAATTCTGACGCAAAAACTGGTCATTCCTTCAAAAATGTCATCTTTTCAAAGGATATCTGAATTAAATATATTTGTAACATTCTCTAATTGCACTACATGTGTTCTAATAACTGAGGCATTGAGCTTAGACTCTCCTTTGCCTTTTTATACACAATGCTATATGGTTTAAAGTAATCTAGAAGAACGTTTTCCACATGTGGATCGTGCAACTTGACAGAATACCTACAAAAACAAGATTGGGAGCTTGGAGTCTTCAAGCACCAACACACTCCTGTCTTTTACATAAACAATTACAAGAAACACTTTTCTCTTATTTCGATATTATTTTAGACAAAAATACCCTTTTATTCAGCTTTCTCAAATCGACCAATCTAGTTTGTTCCAGTTAATCTGAGCCATCTAATACAATCTAAGGATTTATAATCTTGTGGCTCAAAATTAAAGCGAATCTCTGCAGAAATATATTGACTTTTTGTTTAAAACCATGGATTCATCCTTTTCTCCAGTGGACAAAGCTTCAGAGCCGCATGATGTTTAGCAGACATGGGAGGATAAGTTTTTGGATCCATTTTCTTCTTGCAGCTGTGAATGGTTGTCTTCTGTTTCGTTTAAGATGGGAGAAATAATGTGCTTTGTTACGAAAAGTCTCGTATATGTGTTTGTTGACAATGGCTTATCTAAACAGCTTACATCAATATATATTCATAATTTTGAATTTTTTGCAGGAGGATCAAACTTGTATGGTAATCTTGGGTGAATGGAGATGTTCCAAAAAATCAGTGCGGGAGTTTTCTGTAGACACAAAGAGATTGTCGAGAGTCATCATCATTGGGCGTAGCTGTTCTCTTAAAATTTTGAACAAAATTGTGTGAGCAGAGTTCGGGTTCGAAGGAGGTGGTGGGAGTAGTGCGTCTCTCAGTTACTGGCCGGTGAATGTTTATGGGTTTGCGACAAACACGAAGACCCCTCCTGTAATGATTACCAACGACGCAGTTGTATCTTACTTATGGTCGGAGCTTGAGGCTAAGAATGCCAAAAAAAATTCACTAGGTTTAATATTGATCCAAAAGGGAAGTGTCAGGTTGGAGAGGACACAGAGAAACCTGGTTACACAACTTCGGTTGGGAGGAGGAGTCGCGTTCTGGACTTTGATTTGAATAGCGAAACAAGCCCTTTCAATGGTAACTGTTCTGATATCCCCATTGTTGGGTCAAAGAGCTGGCCACATCTGGTGGACGATGAGGATTTAGTGTCCTTCTTGGAGGAAGAGAAAGCAAGAGAGGCAAGCTAGAGCGGAAAAAGTGGTTAAAGCTCTAAGAGTCCCTAGGATTTGGGCATTGAGACAGAATTTTCTGACGAAGATGAGGTCATGGAAGAAGTTATATCTATGCATGGATTCGACAAGAAGTTTTGGGAACCATTACTGGAAGAAAACCATGGTGGTTCTAATGTGGTTGATATAATTTGTGGGGGTGTAGATGTTGCTGGAACATCTGCAGAGGATGAAGGTTGTGGATCAGTCCATGCGGAGGGTGAAGGTCGTGGACCAGTCCATGCGGAGGGTGAAGGTTGTGGACCGGTCCATACAAAAGAACCTAATATACCTTGTCCATCTGGATCGTGCAACAAACACGAACAAGATGTGGAATAGAAACATGCGTCTGAGCAAGCGGTTAAATGCAAGTTGGCTGAGGTAGACAACGAGGAGTTTGACATTTCGCCACTTTGTAATGATACTAATTACGAGGTGGATGATATCCCTAATCTTGAAAAAGTTGGTGATGATGATGTTTTTGTTGTTGGTAAGAT
Source organism: Anastatica hierochuntica (assembly GCA_900406275.1). Classification (NCBI taxonomy): domain Eukaryota; kingdom Viridiplantae; phylum Streptophyta; class Magnoliopsida; order Brassicales; family Brassicaceae; genus Anastatica; species Anastatica hierochuntica. Next base: position 28,104 of record OVAN01001238.1, on the reverse strand, counting down.
TTACGTGTGCATAGAAGATCTCCAGATATCTCTTGCACTCTATGCAATGAAGAACATGTTCCACTTTGTTCAAAGCCGAACAAAAGTTAATTATGTGGTGTTTGAATGTTCGGATACAAGGTGTGATTGGCTTGTTACAGCTTGGGAGTTAAAGGATTGCGGATATTACAAGATAAATAAAACTTATCTTATTCATACATGTAGCATCGAGACCCAAAATGATATCGGGAGAAAGCAATGTCTCAGTGATTGCTGTTGTATACAAGGCTAAGTATGGAAACTAGGCCTGAGCGTTCGGTTACCTGTTTGGTTCTGGTTCGGTTTTTTCGGTTCTCGGTTTTTTCGGTTCCCCAAAAATTGTAACCATTCGGTTCCTAAAGTATTTCGGTTCGGTTCGGTTCTGTTTGAACTAAGTAACCATTCGGGTATTAATGTTCAGATATTTTGGGTATTTCAGATATTTTCGGGTATTTTCGGGTATTTTTGGGTATATTTTCAGGTATTTCGGATATTTTCTAGTATTTTTAGATATTTTTTATTATTTCGGTTACTCGTTCGGTTCCGGTTCGGTTCCAGTTTTTTCGGTTCTCAAAAATTGGAACCACTCGGTTATTTTTCAACTACGGTTCGGTTCCAGTTCAGTTCTTTCGGTTTGATTCTTCGGTTCCAGTTATTTTACTCAGGCCTAATGGAAACCCTGGAGCAGGACCACTTGCCAAAGAGTTATAACATATGGTTCTTGAAGACCTACACGTAAACTCATCATATATGAAGTTGGAGGGCTAAAGAGAAAGCAAATTCTCTCATTTGGGGGACATAAGAGGAGTCCTAGAAAGCAAATTCTCTCATTTGGGGGACATAAGAGGAGTCCTATGAGAAATTATCATCTTATTTTGCATCTGTTGAAAGCTTCTAACCCAGGAACAGTTACTGATCTTCAATCAGTTGTAGAAGATGGTGTTGAGAGGTTTAAGTACGTGTTTTTGTCGTTCAAAGACTCGATAAGTGGGTTCAAGTTTTTACGTCGTGTGTTGGTTGTAGATGGAACACACTTGTCAAGGAAATACAAGGGCGTTTTGTTGATTGCAAGCAGCCATGATGCTAACTTTCAAATTTTTCCCCTTGCATATGCGGTTGTGGACAGTGAGAATGATGAATCTTAGATTTGGTTTATGTGCAATATGCAGAAATTAATTGGGGATAGTGATGAATTGAAAATTATATCTGACATGTGCCAATCAATCTATAAAGCGAAGAAAGAAGTTTTCCCATGTTCAATCATGCTGCGTGTATAGTCCACTTGGAGTGAAACATTATATCAAGGTTTAAAAGTACAGGTTTAGTCAAGCTTGTTGGTCAAGCAGCTTTTGCTTTTAAGATTGGGAAGTTTAATCATCTGTTTAATAGAGTGAGGTACCAAAACAGTAGTTGCGCAAAATACCTGGAAAATATTAGGATTCGTCATTGGGCAAGGTCTTGCTTTAAGGGCAATCAGTAAAATTTGACGACAAGCAATATAGCTGAAACTTTGAACAATGCTTTCCGCAAAGGGAGATTGTCTCCAATTATTGAGTTGCTTAGATTCATACAGGCCATGTTGACTAGGTGGTTTGCAGCTATGAGGAAGAAGTTTCAAAATCACATAGGAGGTGTCCCAATTGAGGTTGAAAAAATAATGATGAAAAACAAGTGTAATTTTGTAGGAAGCAAGGTTAACAGAGTATCGGGTTGGAGTTTTGAAGTCAATGAACTCTTTTGCAGCAATATACAAGTCTTCGTAGATACAAAGAAATTTGATTGCATGACTTATGATATGCAACAGGTTCCGTGTGGACATGCTTTAATTGCCGCTGATAGTGGTGGCATTAGTTACCCTATGTTGAGGCCTCTTTTTCAGAACTTCATCATGGGTTTCCACTTATGAAGGTGTTATCAACCCAGCAACTGAGGGGGGGGGGGGGCAATGTGTTAGTGCCACATGATTTGGTTGCTAAAGGTATCATTCCGCCAAAACCAAGAGGCCTCATGGTCGTCAAAGGGAAGGAAGAATTTCTCTAGAGGGAGAAATTAAGCAATGTGTTAGTGCCACATGATTTGGTTGCTAAAGGTATCATTCCGCCAAAACCAAGAGGCCTCATGGTCGTCAAAGGGAAGGAAGAATTTCTCTAGAGGGAGAAATTAAGCAATGTGTTAGTGCCACATGATTTGGTTGCTAAAGGTATCATTCCGCCAAAACCAAGAGGCCTCATGGTCGTCAAAGGGAAGGAAGAATTTCTCTAGAGGGAGAAATTAAGCAATGTGTTAGTGCCACATGATTTGGTTGCTAAAGATATCATTCCGCCAAAACCAAGAGGCCTCATGGTCGTCAAAGGGAAGGAAGAATTCCTCTAGAGGGAGAAATTAAGGTCAAACCATAGTTCTATCTCAAATTCATGTATATTTCTGGTGTTTTAGTAACATATTTGTTTTCATTTTTTCAGGTTAACACTAGCGGGACAAGGAGCATACCTAACATGTGTACTTGTTGTCGTTGTGTAGGCCATAACCAGGCTAGGTGCAAAAACCCTATTTAAGTTTGTGAAAATTTCCTACTATGAAAGTGCATTGGGAAGGATTATATGTTTTTTCCGGATTCAGTCGCAGAGACTGTGGTTCTCGGAGATGATGCTGCACATTTTCTTAACCTTTTTTGAAGCTGGAGTGAACTTGTTTTGTAATAGTTGTTAAACTGTGATGATTAACTTGATCCCAATTGATAAATTGGTGATTAATTTAATCATAACAATTGTTTTTTTATTGACCATTAAAACTTTTCGGATCAGTGATAGTTTACTATGATATGAATGTTAACACGATGAAATCAGGGTGGTGAAGTGTCTATTATTGGGTCCATATAGTATCCAGATGTTTTTTTTTTAAATTGCAATTTTGTGGACTAGTACAAGCAAATAAGTACATATGTGTCGAACATCCAGGTGTTATCCACCGGATGGATTTTATTTCGTCCACATGTAATGAATTACAGAGACTCAGACTCACTTAAACGAACATATATTACTCGTGGAATTGTTAATTTATTTAGAATCTCTTAACCACATTTTCACTTAAAACGTTTTCTGCTTTAAAAATGAAAACAAATTATTCATGTGGACTAATACACTTTGACAGACGCACACTACTCTTTTCAGAAGACTAACAAAATAGCATTCATCATTAACATACTAACGTACGAATTACAATGATTAGATTTAAACATCACCAGCAACTAGTCAACAAATTTTTTTACAAAGGCAAACCATTCCAGCCATGATAATGTATCCAACAACAACAAACAACATTTTTCTCGTTCGTGATTTGGCTTCTATCAAAGCACATTCAACCCTCTAAAAGATTTCTAATTCTAGCTTCGACTCCATCTTTTCAAAAGCTTTCTCAATGTCTGATGTATCTCGGTTTTACTAACTTTGAATGGTGTTTTTGGTGTATTTTTTAGACTTTTTGGATTCTTTTGCTATTTTTTGGTGCTTTTACAATTTTGAAGATGCTTTGGAGAGAAATGAAGCAATTTGGAAAAAAGAGTTATGAAGATGCAGAATCATGCTGATGGATCAGAAGTTTGGTCTTATTTGAAAATGTTCCCACCGTTGAATCAAGCTGAAATTTTGACACAAGATAGCCACGTGAGTTAGCTTTCATATGGAGGTAGTTTGAAGACAATCCAACGGTGCGATCAATCGTTGTGGTTATTTTCGTAAACATTTGCTGCTGAGTTCCAGAAATTTTCCTTTTTGCCCCAAAATTTCTAGATTTTTCAGAAAAGACCCTAGAGCCCTGTATAAATACCTAGGGCGAAGATTAGGTTAACATACATTATTTTTCACAGACTTTTGAGTTTTTATTTTGTATGCTTTGGGGAGAAGAAACTTTACATCCACAGACTTTTGAAGAAGCTTTTTGAACCTCTTTATCTTATTAATTTCATTATGCTTTCTATTTTATCTATGATTTTGTGTTCTTCAAATATGTCTGAGTAGTTTTCTAGTTAGATTTTAGGATTTCAAAGGATTTATTAATTGGTGATTTAGGTTGCTAGAATTGGGAAAATTATCATAAAGATTCTTCATCAAAGTTGAACTTATTGCTTGAATTAGATTAGCTACCTGGTTCATGATCTTAGGTTGATAGATACAACGGGAGTTGATTTGGAAACCTGAAAATCTCTTAGATGAGCAAAATATCCTTAGTCAACGGGAGTTGATGTTAAGGTATTTTGTGAACATATCAAACTTGACCTTAATGCATGTTTAGCTATTTCGAATTCAAAGGGAGTTAGTTTTTATTATTCTAAACATAGAAATTAAATACTTCGGGAGGAGATTTGTTTGTTTTAGTGGTCGGAGTTCAAGAACATTGCTTCATTATTTCCTTGTCTGATTCCCATTTTTTCAATCATGTTTCCTGCGAATTACTCTGAAGCCTGACACTTTTAGTTATTGATTTTACATCGTTTAAATGTTTGATTTTATTTTACTTGCAATCCGAAAAACCAAAAACAAAAATTTGTGTGTCTTCTAATTTGATCTGAACTGAAAGCCGAAGTGTGTAACTGGTCTCTGTGGATTCGATCCCATCTATACTACTGCATTTGTTGTGCCCTTGCAGTGATATATTTCGGGTTAAAACTCCGAGTATCAATGTCCATGCTCTCTATCGTACTATTCTTATTCTCTTTCACTACTTCACTGAGTTTTGTAGTTTTAGAAGCCACTGTCCGAATTTCATCGAATAAAGCTTCATCTACCCATTTAAAGACATGGTTGTCATTCACCAACTACACATGAGTTGGAAAAATCACAAATTATGAAATGATAGAACTTCTGAGATCACTAAACAATAAAACAATTTCCACGATGATAACAGAACTGTTATCTTACCTTTTTCTCAGCAGCAAATGCACACCGATAGTACCTCCGATCTGGATTCCATTCAGATTTTGATGTTTTTTTCACTATCAGCTGTCCACACCAACAGCTCATAGGCACTCCCACCACATGCCTACATCGAGAGCTCGAACCTACAGTTGAATTTCCTAACTCACGCTTCATGATATTTTCTGCAGTTGGACAAACCAGAAGATTATCTCCAATCAGAACTATTGAGGAGTGGATATCAGGTCTCGTTCTCGAAACTCACTTTCAACTTCGACTTCTAGTCACCTTCTTACTACCTTCACTTATCGAATCGATTCCAAGTCTCCTATTCTCAGCTTTTAGGGTTCTTAATGTACATGTTCAATTTCAACATGTGATCTCTATTAAATTCTATTAAGGGTCGGAACTCGCTTTTATATTTTAGTTTTTTTGGGTTTCTTATTTGGTAACAGCATCAGTTTTGTTTTGGTCTCCAGTGATGTTGTTTGTTGGGTCACACATCTGCCCATGGACTACTACACCTTGACAAGTGAATATTAGCACATTAACGTAGTCCAACTATTTTCATCTCATCTCACCAAAGATTTTAGCTCTTTCAATTTTAATTTGGCGGGTAATTTCCTGCGCTCCCCTCTAAGCGAATTATTCAAAAACGCATAGGGTTTTGTAGCTTCTGGTCCGATGTAACAGGTCATGGTTCTTTTACGGGTAGTTTGCTCTGCTGCATTTACTAATGGTGCTTTCATAACTTTTTTTCTTTTTTTTCTTTTTAACCTAATCCATTCTTATTTCTCAAATTTAAAATTTTCTTACGTGTTTTTACAATATTACCAAATTAAACACGAAATTTAAAAAACAAATGTACATCAACAACACCAAAATGTTTTCGTTGGACTTGTCCATAAAAATACAGCTGCAATGTCAAACTAGAATATATTCATAACCAATTAGCAAAAGACAAATACTAGTGGCACATTATCGTAGTAGCATATAACCAGATAACGTAACACATAGACTAAGTATTAGTTTCTTTTTGTTCTAATTGAAATTTTCCAACATATTTTCACATTTCACAACAACCAACATTTGGACTTAGACAGCTGGAATGGTCCATATGGCGCTGACAAGAACCATACTATAAACCATCATATGGACTGATCCAATTCCACCGAAACACGTGTTTACCTTACTTCGACGGTAGGTCTTATTATGGAGTATTCGACATACAATAGTAGTTCTACCTTTAACCGTTCAAAATATGACACATCAAAATGTAATGTTTCAAGCGCGCTACACTTAAACAAAAGTCGATAATACTTAATAGTCTAATCCATACAAAGTACAAGATGCTTCCAACAATTTCATGTCGTGCTTCTTCAACGGTTTTTGCTGGGAAGAACGAGGTGAGCATAGATGTCGATCACATATTTCCTCCTAATCTCATCAGCTGCCTCCTTAGTCAACGAGGCAAGGTTACTCGACCTCGATATATGCATCTCCAACATTTTAATAGCAACAGGACCAGAATCTGCCAAATGTTTGTTCTCATTCTCTTCTACCACGCGCTTATAGCGAAATGGAGCCAAGCCATACGACTACGACTGTTGCGCCTTGCAAAACCTCTCTATGATGTGTGGCAACATATCCACCACAGGTACAACCAACCTCTTCACCTTTCTGTCACTATACAATGAGAGACAAGGGTCAAGAACTTCAACTAACCATATTTTTAGGTTGATGGTTAGCTCAACCCAATGCTTCCCTTCCCATAAATGTGGCACGTATTCACTACAAAAGTTGAACGCTTATGCTTTTATATATATATATATATATATAACCTGCGACAACAAAGATTTCTTCGGCTATGCTAGATGAAGAAGGAACTGGTTGGTGAATATGACCATGCAATCTGTTACGTGCTTCATGCATTCACATGAAAAATAACAACCGAATTTCAGAGTTTGGCCATAAAATTTTTCAACTTAAAATGTTCTTACCTGCTCAGGTGGCTTACCAATGTTTTCTAAAAACTCTCGTAAAGATCGGCAAACGAATCAGTATTTTGTAACAGAGTAGCTAGTTTGCATTCGATATCAGAGGGTTGTAGCTCGCGGGCTTGGCTCGTTCGGGAGTAATTTGTTTCCTCGAGTTTGAGGGGACTTCACATTGCTATTTTTAGACTCATTGTTGGATCATTCGCCACCATCTGGACTGTTAAGGAACTTCTTGAAGCCCTCTACTTCCTTAAATTGTGTGAAACCTATTACCTATGCATCTTTCGGCAAATCGCTTCTCGCCCCATTATCAGTCCCACCCTACAACCACATTGACAATGTAAGATTTAATCGTCTGCACAATCTACATTACCAAATCATTAGACTAGGTCAAATTAACCTAATTTTTCTTTTACCTGCTCCATGAGTTCATCTTCAGATTTTGCACTTTCAAGAACAGACCCTCTAGGATCATGTGTTAGTCCATGTTCATTGATCCACAACAAAATGTTATTAATATATAGTTACAAAATTGTTGGATAGATCCACATACGAACCATAACTTTGTTCTCTTCTACTTCTAACTTCATGATCGCATCAACTTCAGCAGCCTCTGTTACCTACAAATATTCACAAATCACAACAAAGCTTGACCTATTGTTTTCACATATTTTTAAGAGCAGTCCAAATTGATAAAACGACTACTGTTTCCCCCTCCCCCACAACTTGTTCACCTGTGGCTCCATGTTACGGGGACACCAAGGAATGTGCTTGATTATTTGATATTTCATAAGCACAATACAAATTGTGGATAAGCACATCAGCATTTACTGCAATTATGTACTCAAAGTATTCATCCAAACTAGGCCAACTTTTTATACATTTTCACAAAGACTATCTCCAACCTCGTATTCAGGGATCTACATTTGTATTGTATATTAGTTACCTCCCTTTCAGATTAACAACTCAAGATTGGACTGGTCCATAGAAATGCCTACACGCTCTTCTTTACCTTGCCAAGTTGTTCTAGCACATTACCCACAATATAACTTGCATATGAGTATTCCGGGTTGTTAGTCTAATTATCATTGGTCAACGTATTCTGATGTCCTTCTCTTACATTTTCCTATGGATAAGTGGAACATTAGTCAAATGAAACGTATATTATACCATAATAACTATTTTACCCTCATCCAATTTTCTCAATTTACATTGCTTGTTGCATCACTATTTACTACACTCCCAGGTTCAATTCCATCTTTCCTTATTGCACTCTCGCCAGGTTTGTAATTGCAATCCTTTAACATAACGTAACGCACAAATATCCTTAGTTTGTACATTTTAACTTTCAATTGTACACTGAAACAATAACAACTTAGTCAATCATAAACCTTCTCCATTGTAATATGCCCTCCCCCCAACTGTTGTTGTCCTACCTATTTTATATACACAAGTTATCTTTCCTCAATCATGTTAGAGGCATACATTACTCATTCTCAAATAATCCACAATCGGAACTATATTACCTCTGTTTCTGGTTCTTCGCTTCGTACATCCATTTCTTCTAAATCATGATTGCTTGCTAGAATGTAACAAATAAGGAATCATAGACAAACTAAATACAAAGTCAATAATCGTTCTGCATCCATCTTGGATTAGTCCACGTGGACTCCTCCACTCAATTATTATACAACTAACAATGAAAATAAATTTACCCGAGTTGAGTGGTCTTTGTTTTGGTCAGCCACTGACTACCCCAATTGATTCAATCCATGTACATAGTTAACTATCACTCCACAAATACTACCCAAATTAAAAAAAAAAAACATTGGAAAAGCTAGGTCACATAGTGATTTCTTACAGTTAATTCTCAATCTTGATTACCCTCAAACAAATAACCATCCTAACAACCACAAAAACGGACATATGTCTAACAAATCATCCACATGGACTAATCCAACTATATTTCACCTCTCATATATTTGATACTTACATTGTTGCAATCCATATTCATGGTTGAGTAAGTCTTAGAGCTTGGTGTGCGCTGCTCTGAACCACGTTCCAAATCCCTGCATGAGTTGATGCGACTAACATATCTAAAACCACCCCACTATTCACACTAATGGGGTTGGATACTCGAGACTTCCTCCTCCACAATAGGCGAGCAGATAGCTTCGAAAAACCAACCATATGTGTTTGCTTTTAATGTTTAGAAAACCTTGATAGTTTCTCCTTCAACTTCCTCATTTCTTCCCTAAATCCAGATTTTGTTTCTTCCACTAATACCTCAATCCATCGCATTTGCTCATCAGTGAATGGCATTGCTGGCTTGAAATATTGATCTACCTTTCGTTGCTTACGCCGCGATGAATACCTACCCTTCATCTCACCTCCTTTGTTTACACCTAACTTTCTCCTTGTCTTACTTGTCAGGGCTTTCTATATAGGCCTTGTACCCCTACTCTTGTAACCACCATCTTGTTTCTTCCCTCTATGGACATATAGATCAAGACAAGAATCTCCCGCGGCCATACTTCTTTCGTGAATACATTACCTTTATTTATTTGTTATACCATATATGCCACTTTTTATCATTCACCTTACCATCCCACTCTGTCCAATCATCTAAGTTCAGGGAGTAACTTTCGGCCATTGGCATAACTTTGAACTACGAAATCAAAACAAACATATGAAAATTAGTAATTTTCAAACAACTGTTAAAGGAATTTAACTCCACTTACAATCCATTTAATGTACTTACATCTACGTCATTTTCCACTTCTAGCACTTCATTCATCGTTAGCAATGTGAACTTCAGGCGAATTGTGTATTCCACATCCATGAAAGTTCTATTGTCGGCAACACTTGGAACCCTTTCAAGTAATTTAGGGACTGCTTCAAGTGCTCACAACTGCAACACAAGAAGAAAACAAGTCATGCGTACTGTCTTCTGCTGCATAATCACCCGAAACGTATCAGCAAGACTGTTGACACTGACAGTTGTTTTCCTAGCAAGTTGCATGTTGTTAAGGGTTTGAATGAACGATTCATGGCCCCAAGGAAATTCCATGAAAGCTTTCACATCTCCTAACATTTCCACATACTTTGGTGATGGCCTCCCAATATGATGCTTCGCTATCAATGCACCATCTACAATCAATATCAGCGATATTGCAAGTTTTCTCCAACCAGGCATGTTCTTATCAGTTTCCAGTATTTCTTGTAACTTTACTAGTGTCACCTCATCCTCATCCCTAAATAAATTTCGCCAATAGCCCCCTTCAGCCGCAACCGTCGTAGCTTGCGCTTCAATGTCAAATTCTTCTGGAAACTCAGAGCACTTCAACCTAGTCATTCTCGCAAATTCAACTATTGAAAATTTCATCGGTTTCTCTCCAAACACTATCCAAAGCTCATATTTCTTATAAGAAACTAACTGCTGACATATAAGAGTGTGCAAGAGCTTCAAAGACACATGGCACCGTTATTAAGACAAAACAATATGAGTTTACCTTCCATAGAATATGATACCTTCACTATCTCAAAAGTTTCAGACTAAGCGAATATGCTACCCAACCAAAGAAATTCACTTTTGCTCACCTTTATCTCTTGATAATCGTTCGCAAAAATAAACACCTCCTCTTAGAAATTCTCGGACCTGCGAATCGTTTAAAAGAAAGAGAACGGTTTCGTTTCTCTCAAATTTTTAAAAAGAAATGGCAAACAAAGGTGAAAGTGAAACTAGGAAACCGTAAAAACCCTAGATGCTTTATTTACTTTTTTAAAACTAGATGGAACTGGATCCACTTTAGATCTAGTTAAAATTCATTTAGAATCAATTCACTAGTTACTATAATACAAGGGCAGTTTAGTAATTTTCGCTCTCATAAAGTGCCTTATATCTAGAAAGTGTCCTTCCTTGAAAGTTAACTAACAAAAAGTGTCTAAATAGGTAATACACTCTTGTTCCATTTATGAAGAGACAATAGATCGCATGCTTCTCTGATGTCAATGTTAAAGAATAAATATATTCTCTTTTATAGTTTAATGTTGAGACTTAATCTTGTAACATTTTAACAACTTGTAACAAATCTAATTATTTAAAGTCTTCTAATTAAAACAATCCCCGGACGGAAATTTAACTACTTTCATGGTATCAAAGCTCATTGGCTCTTGATCCTTCTTCATGTTCTCTAATTCTTTTTTTCTTTCTCTTCTCTCTTCTTTCCTCTTTCTCATATCAGTTTTCATGGCTACCACAAACACTGTTGAAAGGGCTTATGGTGTTACTAACATCAAGTCTCATAATCAAATCATCTTTGGTTTTGATGACCATAACTTCGATGCTTGGCGTGAGCGTTTTTTTATACTCATTGTCTTACTTTCGATGTTGCAAGTCACATAGACAGCTCTTTGACTCTTGCTGATGCTAATGATGTGGCTTGGCACAAACGCGATGGTCTCAACATGCTCTGGATCTATGGACTCTCGCTTCACCACTGTTCCGCAACTTATTCAAAACTGGTGGCACTTTGAGAGGTATTTGGATCCAAATCGAGAATCACATACAAATAGACAAAGATCTCCAAACGACTGAAATCGGCGATATGTCCATTCAAGAATACTTCCAACGTCTCAAACCATTGTTCGACCATCTTGCAAAAGTCGATGCCCCTGTATCCGATCGCACGTTGGTCATGTATATGCTCAATGAAATCAAAGAACGGTTTGATAGCATTATTAATGTGATCAAACTTCGTAACCTTTAAGTCTGCACAAAATATTCTTGAGATGGAGTAGAAGCGGATCCTCAAGTCTTCCAAACTTGCGAACAAGCACTCAGATCACGCATCCTCCTCCATTGCCCTCATCGTCGTTACACCAACTGCTCCACTTGCACCATGCAATCAACATTTGCAACGTACCTTCACAACCACTCCAGGAAATTGGAGGAACAATGCCAATCGGATCAGAGGAAGGAACAACAATCCAAGGACCAATTTCTCCAACTCGCTTATGAACCAGTTTTGACCAAACTCATTTCAACGGTGGCCCAATCAGTTTTCTTTCTGGAATCAGTTCATGAACCTGCCTCAAGAAACTCACAGCGTCCTTGGTCCTCTTCTTTCGATGACTCCTCAGGCCAATCTTAGTATGGTTGATCACCAACCGAGTACAAACTTCTCCCAGGACTTCAACATGATGGTGATGGTTGATCTGTCTGCTGCGGACTGGTATACAGACTCAGGTGCAACGAACCATCTAGCATCGACTGCAGATATCCCAAAATCTATTTTCAATAAAGAAATCAATTCTTCTTTCACAGTGGGTAAAAATTCACACATACCCATCATATCCTCTGACTCTTCTCTTATTCAAACTTCGTCTCGTTCTTTATCTCTTAATTTCGTCCTTGTTGCTCCACTTGATAGTCAAAAATCTCATCTCTGCACGCAAATTTAGTAAAGATAATTGGTGCTCTGTTGAGTTTGACCCGTTTGGTTTCTCTGTGTATGATCTACATACTCGAAATATACTGCTACGTAGTAATAGCTCTGACAATCTATACTAACTACCAGCGGTAGTTTCAAGCTCCTCCTCATCTCTTGTTGCTTTGTTTACTTCTTCTCTTTCTATTTGGAACAAATGTTTGGCATACACTAGTAATTCTATTTTGCATACCATGTTTTCTTCTTTATCATTTGCTTGTAATGATGACAGATTTCACACTTCTTGTGTGGCTTGTCAATTGGAGAAACGCTTAAAACTTCCATTTAATAAATGTTTTTATCGTTCTTTTAAATCTTTTGAATTGATTTACACGAATGTTTGGACTTATCCGATTTCAAGTATCAGCGGCATTCTTTATCAATTCTTATTTCTTGATAATCTTTTTTTGTTTTTATGGGTTTATCCTCTAAGACGTCAAAATGAAGTTTTCTTCAAAATTCTTCACTTTGTGGCTTATGTTAAAAATCAATTTGATTGTGAAATTAAGGCCATTCAGTGTGATAACGGAGGAGAATACCAAAAAAAATGAATTCACAAGTATTTCGATACTAATGGAATTCCTGTTAGTTTCTCATGTCTGCACACCTCCCAGCAAAACGGTAAATCGGAGCGGATGATTCGAACAATCAATAGTCCCGTTTGATCTATTCTTTTCCAAGCAAATTTATCTCTGATTTATTGGAAGGAGACACTTAATGTCGCTTTTCATATCCTCAATCTTCTTCCCTCATCAACAATTCAAAACAAAGTTCATTTCACAACTCTGTTTGGTAAGGAACCAACGTATGATCATTTGAGTGTGTTTGGTTGTCTTTGTTTTTTCAACCTTAATCATTCAAGTATTCATAAATTCTCACCTCAATCTACTCCTTGTGTCTTTCTACGATATCCAACAAAATATCGCGACTATCGTTTTCTTGATCCTAAAACCAACAATATAATAATTTCTCGTCATGTTGTGTTCGACAAAACTGTCTTTCCCGCTGCTCAATCTACTTCTTCTTCTCCATCATATTTGTTTCTTGACATTGTTAATGAGCCTTCTCACATTTTTCGTGAGATTCTTCAAACACCCTTACCACCACTGTCACCTTCACCTCTAACTTTTCCTTCTTTCCATGTTCCTTCACTAGTGATCGCCACGGAAATTCCAGCACCGCCACTGAAGGTGCATTCGATGCAGGCACGATCACGAACAGGAATTGCAAAGCCAAATAAATAATTCTTCCTTCTTTCGACTGTTTCACCTCTTCCCACCAGCCTCATTAAAGCTCTTTCCCATCCTAATTGGACACCCGCAATGGATGATTAATATGATGCCTTTTTTAAAGCAAAGTCTTGGGATCTTGTGCCTCGTCCTAATGGTGCTAACATTGTTCGTTTTATATGGTTATTTATGCATAAGCTTAATGCAGATGAATCTCTCTCTCGATACAAAGCACGCTTGGTAGCTAATGGGAAGTCTCAAGAAGAAGAAATAGATTACAATGAGACGTTTAGTTCAGTGGTCAAACTGGAAATGATTCGAGCGGTTCTTGATGTTAGTATTGCTCGTGATTTGCCACTGCATCAATTGGACGTTAACAATGCTTTCTTCATGGTGAACTTGATGACACGATATATATGCATCAACCTTCGGGATATATAAATAAGATGTTTCTGAAATCATGTTTACAAACTTTGGAAGGCGGTTTAAGGTTTAAAAATATCACCAGGTGCTTGGAACTCAAGGTTTGCTAAATATGTCATTAACCTTGGCTTCATTTGCAGTAAAAGTGATACTACGCTGTTCATTTTCAACCGATATGGAAAACAAGTTTATTTGCTACTCTATGTTGACGACATCCTCTTAACTCATTTGATTCGACTAACTTGAAGAAAATATAGATTCTTTACAACTAGAGTTCCATGTATCATACTCTGGGGATCTACATTATATTTTGGGAGTAAATGTTGATTATGAGTCTGATGGCATCTTCATGAGTCAACGATCCTATGTTGAAGATATTACTAAGCGCTCGGGCATGCCTGATTGTAAGCATTTCTCCACTCTGGTTGTCTTACTATCCAAGCTTTAAGCCGATGACGAATATCATGTTATGAACCCGACACAATACCGTAAGTTGGCATGTGCTTTTCAATATCTTATGTTCACAGTCTGGATGCTTACAACATTCATCAGATTTTTCTTTATATGCGTGATCCACATCTATCACATCTACATGCTTTAAAGCGCATCATCCGTTATACTCAAGGCACCAAAGCTCACGCGTTGAAGCTTGAAAAACGAAAAATTGATCAATTGTATGCTTATTCTGATACGGATTGGGTTGGTTTTCCGGATACGCGCCACTCCACTTTCGGTTAGTGCATTTATCTTGGGTCAAATCTGGTTTCCTGGCCTTCTAAACGTCAACAGACGGTGTCTCGCTCTAGTGCTGAAGCCGAATATAAAGGAGTGGCAAATGCAGTAGCTGAGCTTTGTTGGATACGAAACATTATGCTGAAACTTGGTTGCTCGATAACTAAAAGCCTCCATTGTCCATTGTAACAATATTAGCTCGGTATATCTAGCTCACAACCTGGTGAAACATCAACGTATGAAGCACATTGAGATAGACATTCATTTTGTTTGCGAAAAGGTGGCCTTAGAACTAGTACATGTCTTACATGTCCCTTCCTCTATGTACTTTGCCGATGTCTTTACCAAGGGACTACCAACGAGTTTATTCAACGAATTTCAGTCCAGTTTAACTGTTCGGGGTTCCGAAAATTTAACTGCGGGAGGATGTTAGAGATAAGTATATTCTCTTGTATAGTTTAGTGTCGAGACTTAGTCTTATTTTAAATCCCTATAATCTTGTAACAAATTTATAACTTGTAACAACTCTGACTATTTAAAGTCTTCTAATGAGAACAATCCCAGGACGGGAATTTAATTTCTTTCAGTGAATTTAGTGAAACTATTTGAAACACGTTGTAGTAAAGACTCCGCTTGCAGCTACCCTTATTCATAACATGGGGAGCTCTCCTAGCTTGGAACAATATCGGATCTGATACTGCTCCCTAAATCCTCCATAAAGTTTGTGTACAATCCATTATTTACACTATATGGAGGCAACAGAGTGATAGATTGATAGTCAAATCTATACTTCTCCATCAGTATTCTTAAAGAAATTGATCGAAAGGTAATAAACAATATTACATGAAACTATACAGGGATCTGATACAATCGTAAAATTTTCTCGTTGTTTTTAAATTTTTTTTGGCAAAGCAAAAAGATATAATTTGTAATAGAGAAATAGGCACGGATGATGAAAAAATACATTATTTGGTTGGTTGATCTAACACCAAACAATCTCAAAGCACCCACAATGGAGAGCTATTCCATAAGTCTCTCACCAAAATATTAATAAAAAATTAGAAAAAGGGAGAGCAAGTCTCTCAATAAGAGACTCAGAGCATTTTTTTGGTGAGTCTCTCACCAAGAGTCTCTCTACATTATTATACTAGTATTGTAATAAAATTTAATTTTATAATTTAAACTTAATAATAAAAAATATTGTAAACCAATCAAAAGAGTACATATCAAAAATGAGTCTCTCAATAAAAGACTAGAGTATCTCAAATGAAAGATTTGGAGAGACTTTAGTCTCTTATTAAGAGACTCACCCTATCTCTTTTCTAATTTTTTTTAAATATTTTGGTGAGAGACTTACGGGAAGAACTCCCTATTTTGAGTGCTCTAAATCTCCCAAAATCTCTCATTTGAGAGATTATAGTCTTTTATTGGGGGTCAAATGCTAGAATACCCTTAAAACTTAAAAATCAATCTCACATACTCTTCATTAACTTACAACACTCCTTAATCTTATTATTTTTGTGTGATGCCTATATTAGCCTCAACAACAATTTATCAAATTTAATAAAAAAATAAAAATGTATAAAATCAACAATCAAAAAGCATTATCTCTCTTCTTCACCTCTTCTTCATCGTCCGATTGAGACATCTTCAAAATCGAAATCCATACCAAGCTTCAAATATGATAAATCTTGATTCCATTCCTCAAAAATTTAATCAAAAGCTGAAAAATCAAGGTAAGTTCGGTCTAAATAACATAAATCTAATGACTTTGATAAGAACATATAAAAGGAAAAAAATGTTGGTTTGAGTTTGTTGGTAATTGGTGTTGGTAAAATGAAGTTAGGTAAGGGAGATGGATTAGGAAAGAATTTAATTAAAAAATTGTGTAATGTCGGTGGTTTAGTCGTAGTGAAGAACTAGTAAAACTTGTATGATTGAGGACTTAGTGAAAATGGTAAAACTTGGTAAGAAAGCGCTAGCATAACTTGCAAAACTTGGTGTTACTTTATTGTATAGATGGCGAAACTCGGTATAATCGATGCTGACCTGACAGTATTAATGTAAATTTTTATTAATTTTTCAGGAGACAATGGGTAGTCCTTCCATAAACATATTTTTATATTATGGAGGATATTATACAAAATCAAAAGATTCATGTGAATAACATCTAAGAGAAGGTCGCTTGTATGGTATATCGTTTAAGACATCATCTTTAAACGAGATAACATACTCAGAGTTAGTGGTTAGGATATGCTAGAAGGTTGGTGCATATGCATCGAAGACGAGGTTGCGACTGAGTTTGTCCTATTGATAGTGCTACCTCACATCGAATCAGATGATTGGTGATGATGATGATGTTTCTGTTTATCTAACCTCCACGAATTCAAATCAATGTAGAAGTGTTTTGCATGCAGAGGTTTTAAAAGATCTAGATATGATTGAAATGCTAGTGAAGAAAAAAAGTTCACATGGGGGAAATTATGGTGAGCTTAATTTGATTGCTAGGGACAATGTTGGAGCTAGTCATGGTGTTGTAAGTATTTATACTGCCAATGAAACAATAAGAGAACCTGGTCACTTGATTAATCGATGGAGAATGGTGTTACTGGAGAGATGGTGAGAATGTATCAGAAGGAGATGTGGATAGTAGTGAGGACAATGGAGGGGATAACGTACCAGATAATGGGATGGAAGATTCTGGTGCTCGGGAATATGATGAGCTTCCACGGGTAGAAGAAAGTCGGTGTGTAGAGGCATGGGAAGATGATATGAATTTAGAAATAGGTCAAGAATTTGAAATTAAACAAGCAGGAAAAGATTTTTGTTGAGAGAGACATGCATTATAATTATTTTGGAACCATATTAGTCAACTCAGATACAAATCGGTAAGTGGTGAAATGTAGTGAAGCAAAAGAAGGTTGTAAATAGTCCTTGCGTGTTACAATGATTAAGAAGTTAACCTTTTTCTTAGTTAGAACATACAACAAGATGCATACATGCTATAGGACTAGTTCTAGTGTACACAACAGAAATAGAGGCACACCACGATTAGTTGCATCTATTCGGAAAAAAGATTATGCAGGTCAATTCGAGACACTAGCTCCTAAAATTCTCATTGGTGTAGTCCAAAGAAGAGCTAATGTGGAAGTGTCATACTCTATGATATTGAGTAGAAGAAAAGAAGCTATTAATGTTGTGTGGGGTACTCTAGATGACAGTTCCAAGATGTTGCATTCTTACGTGCATATGCTAGAGAAGGTGAACTTTGGTACGAAAACAAGTGTGTTATGAGATGAAGAAAAAATGTTCAAATACATGTTTGTTACTTTGGGAGCTGCCATTGAAAGGTTTAAATGCATGAGGACAGTGATCATTGTGGATGCAACTTTTCTTAAGACGACACATAGTGGAGTTTTAATTTTTGTCACAGCTTAAGACCCGAACCGTCACCATTATCCCATTGCTTTTTTCTATAGTTGATGGTGAAAAAGTGCACACGCAATGGAGTCGTAGATAGTCAAGTGAAATCTTCTAGTTTGAGGTGGTTTTTCAATTCGCTGAAGACTGTCATACCAGATAGTTATGAGTTGGTGTTTGTTTCTGACAGAAATGGAAGCCTCATCAAAGCAGTAGCTGAAGTTTACCCAAGCTCTTAACATGGGTATTGTCTCTACCATTTGTCCCATAATGTTAGAGCAAAAGTTTCCCACGTCTACATAGACGACGTCACTATCAATTACATGCACATTGATCATCTTTATACAGAGGCTGAATTCCTAAAAGAATATGGCGATTTTAGAGCGAGGCATCCAAAGGTAGTTGAGTATCTTGATGGTAGTGTAGATAAGAAAAAATGAGGAAGGTGTTATTCTCCCGACGAAAGGTGCGACGTAGACACCACCAGTTGTGCATAGTCTATGAATGCAATATTTTCGAGGTCAAGGAAGTACTCTTTACTCCCTATAATTGATGTAATGGCTGGTAAATGGCATAATGGTTTAACAGGAACATAATGGATGCTGCTCTTGTACCATGCTCATAGAAATTAGTTTCTAAAGTGGAGCATATTGCATGGTAGATATGCGGATGCGTCCAACCTACTAGTGACAGAGCTAAGCTCCTTTGAGCTTGAATAGAGTGTCAATGGAGACGACGACAAAACTTATGTTGTGGATTTGAGACATAAAACTTGTAATTGCAAGTTTTTTTTATATAAACATGTACCCGTGTATACATGGATTGGCAGCCTTTTTTGAATAATTGAAGCAAGATTATAGGCCGACGAGTTTGGAAGATATTTCTGGTTTGTGTTCGCCTTATTACATGGTACACCAGTGGGTTTTGGCATATTCGAGGAAACTTTACCCGGTCCTGGATAAGGCCATGTGGTTTATTCCGAAAGATATTCAAAAAATTTACACCTTACCACCAAAATACAAGAAAAGAATGGGAAGACATTAAAAAACTAGGTTTCCTTTGGTTGGAGAATGTCGTAGGAAGAGTAAGTGCGGGGGAGGCAAACAGAAATTTGGCAAGTTGATTCGATTATGGTCCCCAAGATCAAGACCAACATTTTTTTTACAATTTATTTTCTGTATGACTTTGTAAAACTTACGTTAACTATGTGTAGTAAAACAAAGTAAACCTCTTGGTACAAATACGACTAATCTCCTTCTAAAAAATCTTTATCATAGGATACATTATAAGATTTAAATATAAGATAACTCTTTCGTAGAAAAAAATTAAACCATTTAGAATTTTAATCTTCATTGATTTTTGATTCTAGATAAAACATCTTATACTCTTATGTTGATATTGATAGCATTAATCTTGTGTCATCGTGAAAGTTACAAAATAATACTTAGATAAATATTTATGCATGGATACATTGATTTAGCATCTAAGTGAAACTAATAGTGGGTACAACCAACAAAATTTATGTTAAATTACCGTAAAACCGATTATAGGGTAAATTTTTAAAAATGCAACTTGAGGATTTTAGTAAAACTTTAAATTTGGGTGTAACTTACTTGAATTTTGGCGGCTGACATGCGAAACTCGTGCACAAAGTGATGATTTTTGTTAAATTTTTATTTCTATTTATTTTTTATATAAATTTTCCCTCCAAAAATCAAACCGACCCCCCCCCCCAAATTTTGATTTTTCCTTAGTAAATCTTCATCTCAATGAACAACACTAAGTCAAATGATTTACCTTCTCTTCATTTTATCCAAAAATCTCATTCTCTTTTCATCTCTCTCTCTCTCTCTCTCTCTCTCACTTTCTCTCACTCTCACTATCTTCATCGGACCCATCTTCCTCGTTTCTCTCTAGGGTATTTTGAAAATGGCAAATCATTACTATAGCGATATGAAGTGGCCCAAAAAGGAATACGATTGGCTCTTTGTAGTGGCGGAAGCACACTATGGCATACCAAAAAACTAAGCTTGTGGTGGATCAATCATAAAGCAGATCTGCAAGCACATAATGTAATACTACGTATGCAAAGTGTTTTAGGTGAGAATAGATGATTACAATGTTTGCTATATGAAATTCGTTGACTACACTACAAATTTTATGTTTGAATATGTGCTCTTGAAGCTCTCAAAGGTGAAGTTGAAATTTTACAAAACGACACTCGTAAGAAGGATGAGAGGCAATGGAAGCTGGAAAATCAAATAGTGCAAATGCGTAAAGAGATTGCAGAGCTCCAGGAATTAGTGAAGGGTTTGGGTTTAGGTTCTCTTTCATACCCTTATGTTATAAACTTAAGTTTTTGTTGTGAACTTATCTTTATGTTATGAACTTATCGGGGAAACTTATCTATGTTATGTTTGGTAACTTTAAGTATGCTATATCTTGTTATCTTTGTTGTGTAACTTAACACAAGTCTTAAACACAAATAAAAATGAATAATAAAAGCAACACAAAGAGGTGAGTTCACATTTATACCAAGTTGGTCAAAGTTTCAACAAAAGTCTTTAACATAACAGAAACCATAACTTAAATATCCGTTTTTTTGGGGACAGTCCCCATTCAACCCTTCTTTTACCTCGTCACAATGGGACTCATATCCTTTGTCTTGCTTTTAGCCCTCTTCCTCTTGGGTTTTGGGTTTGGATTTCAATGAGGAAAAATATCCTCCAAGGGTTTCATTCGTCTCATCCATTTCCTTCTCTCGGGTTTGGGTTGAGATTTCATTTTCATTGTTCTTCTCCATCTCATCATCCTACAATCCAAAACAAATTTGAAAAAAGAATAGTTTTGCTAAGTTTTACTTACTTCTACCAAGAATGTTAGACTAATTCCTTTGCTCTCTCATTGTCCTCTATCTCATCCTAGCCTTTCTCAACATTCTATCTGGTTTCCTCTTCACTTTTCTTCTCCATCTCATCATCCTTAAATCTAAGACAATTTAAAAAAAAAAAAGAAAATATTTTTACTATGTTTTACTTATTTTACCGAGGATATTAGACAAATACCTTTGAAGGATCAATTTCCTCCACTTCATCTTCAACACCCTTTTGACTCTCTACAATTTCCTCTCTTTGGTCTTTCACAAAGGATTCCAGAGATTTTAATCTTGAATCCATGGCATCTAACTTTCCTTTCATTGCATTCAACCTATCATTAAACATTACTTTCAGCCGACTCTCCACCTTAAGCAATCCGTCTTTAATTATTCTCTCTAACACATGATCCATATGAACTCCTGGACTAGCATGACTCTCAACATGAGGAGTCTCAATAATCATCCACATAAAAAACTCATTTGGACCTGCCTTATTTGCCTCTCGAGCGACCACATCTTCATTATAATGATCTTCAAAGAATATCGGTTTCTTTCTTAGTTATAATCTTGCTCAAAACATCAGCAACTAGATCATCCACATTATTTCATCCAACTTCATCATCCATTATATGTCGTAAAAGTTTAACTTCCTATGAGATGGAGCCAATATACTCTGATTCTCATGTGAATGTAAAATACACCTAACTGACATAACCCTAATTATACATAAATAAGTAATATAAATTGACTACTAACCTCAGTTTTATCAAGTTCGGCATGCATTTTCGAAAGGCTAAAAGATCTTTTGTTACTTGTTTTGTATTTACTCTTGCACATTCGTGGAAACGAAAGCTTAGAATATGTAACCTTTTGTCGAAAGCAGCTTTTCATAGCTAGAATTGTTTCAAATGCAAGAAGC
This sequence comes from Anastatica hierochuntica, assembly GCA_900406275.1. Taxonomy (NCBI): domain Eukaryota; kingdom Viridiplantae; phylum Streptophyta; class Magnoliopsida; order Brassicales; family Brassicaceae; genus Anastatica; species Anastatica hierochuntica. The sequence continues at coordinate 6,092 of OVAN01001238.1, read as the reverse complement.
TACACAAAAAGTTGGTCAATCACACATAAGTTTTACCAAGTTGGTCAATCACACAAAAGAAGTTTCACTAAGTTTTCCGGTTGGTCAATCAAACAAAGGAAAATTCACCAAGTTAGTCAATCACATAGAACAAGTTTCACCTAGCTTTCCGGTTGGTCAATCAAACATAATAAGTTTCTCTAAGTTTTCTGGTTGGTTACACATAATTTTAATCAATTCATCTAAAATGAAAATGAAGAGAGGATCGAGATTTTATACCTCTAGAGGAACGAACAAGCTAGGAAAGATCCATCCAGATTACACTACTTCATCAAAATGTTCTGCCATGTGAAAGATTTCTTGCATGATTTCATCAAATGCCAAATGCCCTCATGGAAACATTTTACACAACTCAACATCATCGACTTCTCAAAAAAGAAATCTTCAATGGATGAAGCATTTTACTCAACTTCTTCTTTCATATGAGGATGCTACATAGGAAATACAAAATTCTCATCTTTAATCTATCGGAAGAAGGACCCTTCCCCTTCATTGACATGAACTTTTTCTCCAAGTCGTCATATGTAATCCAATCCCCGCACTGAAATACTTCCCTACAAGCGATAAACCACCTAAGAGTTCATAATCATGTGGATAAGCATGGCAGTACAGTCCAGAAATGAGAGAAAATTCTTTGATAGAATATAAGATTAGTACGCCATTCACAATAAACCAGTACTCCTTTTTTCTCCAGACACGCCATGTGAACAAGTAACACCCACATACCCATCCACTTGTGTTTGATGTTCTTTACATGGAAGAAATGGTTGAATTGTGGATAGTCATAGAACCATTACTTCTCGGTTCCCTTAAGAACCAAATTTAACTTCTCCATGACATCGGCAATATAACACTTCACAGATAATTTCATAGTCTTCTTATACTCAGAATGACTAAAGTACATCTTCATAGGTTGCATTGCTTCAGTTTCATCATCAACATCCTACGGTTCACTCAACATTACACCAAATTTGATGAAGTTAAACATTTTACATTCAATTTACAAAATTAAGACATTTTTACTTAGTAATATTGTAAATGTTTGAGACATACCTCTGCATGCCCGTGGTCTGGCTCAGTTCTGTCGGAATCAATCTCCTCTTCCACTACAATTTCTTCTTCTTCGACGGTTATGTGCGGCTCTGGCGGATTTTCTATCGTAATTTCGGGTTCACGATCCGACTTGCCTACATCTTCCCGACCCCTTGATGATCCACCTCTCATTGAAGACATTGGAAACCTCATCCTCCCTCTTATTCGCACCATTACACACTTACGACGATTACTGAGAGACAAACTCGTTCAGGATTCAATAAATATGTATCTACATATTGAAGAACACAAAAGAAAGAATTGAGATTCGAGAACAAAATATATTGAAAGAATCACACCAAGTTTTACCTAGTGAAGAACATGAGAAGAAGAAGAGAACAGAATCGTAAAACGAATTGAATTTAGAAACAATACTTATCGATTTTTTTAGGGATTTAGTTTTTAAAATCAGCTTTGACCCGATTTAAACTAGTTTGGGTTTGGATCAGTCGAATCTCTTTGGTTGGGTTGGTAAACAAGCTAAACTCTCTTCACTTTTTGGTCATTTACTTATTTTCCGATTTAAATTAATAATATTAATATTATAATTTGAAGAAAGAGTATATTGGCTCTTGTTTTGACAAGGCGGAAAATTCTAGCATTTGACCCTTTTCATTGAGAGACTCATTTTTTATGTGTACTCTTTTGATTGATTTACAATATTTTTATTATTAAATTTAAATTATAAAATTAAATTAGATTAAAATACTAATATAATAATGATAAGAGACTCTTGGTGAGAAACTCACCATTAAATGTTATCTCATGTGTTATATGTATTATGAACATTCCTATCTTTCCGACAAGAGCAGATTTTTCTTTTCATTTTAAAAAAAAATTCTATGAACCAAGTAGCATTGCCATAACCGTACTATATCAAATAGTATGGTTTTATATGACATACATAATATTTTCTCAACATAGTTTTATATAATTTATATATTTAATTTTTTAAATTTTATTTCCTTATTAATATTCATCCCCATAAGTTTTTCAATAACAACTTGCGAAATGTGAAATTACATAATTTACTATAGTTAATTAATTCACCCAGCTATTATATATTTACCCAACTACAATTCATTTATATAAGTCAGAAGGCCAATCATTATTTGAAATGGAAGTCCATTCTTTCTCGTAGACCAATGGTCGAGGATTTTCTTGGCTACACGGTGAGAAATGGAGAGTCAGTAAAATTATGGTTTGATGACTAGACCTCACTAGGTCATTTAATCAATGTTATACATGCAGATGACTCGAGAAAAATGGGGATCCCAATTAACTCAACTGTGGTTGAAGCTTCATCAGATCAAGTCTGATCTCTACCCTCCCACATAGTACATAACCCTCATATCTTGCTGAACAGGATTGAATTCGTCTCTACCCCTCTTCCCTCTTCAACAAGTGGTAAAAACTCATTCACTTAGGGTTCGAATGACGCCAATAAAAGCACCTTCAGTACCAGCAAAACATGGGAGATTGTTAGTCAAAGAGAGGAGAAGAAGGAGTGATTCAGAGTGGTTTGGTTTAAGAGGACAACCCAAACATAATTTCACTTTTTGGACAGCGAATTACAACATGCTTTTAGTGGAGAAAAGATTGATTAGTTGGGGTATGAACATTTATCCTATCTGCAACCTCTGCAACATTAGTCACAAATCAATAAATCATCTCTTCTTAAACTGTGTATATGCAACAAACATATAGACTCAGGTGTTCCATCGACTAAACAACCAAGAGGTTGTAACCTGGAATCGAACACAAGTGGTTTAAAACAAGGGAGGGAAAACTTTATCAATAGGCTATACACTGGCTTCTGTAGAAATTTGATGCCTTCTAAATATATATTAGTTTTATGTATGACTCTTAAGATGTACAAAATAGTTACGAGATAACTAGGTTTTCTTTTTAAAGAGACATTGTATGGCCGCTGCCAGTCGATAGCATTTGCTTTAGAATTTAGCTTTACTCTTAATTCTATAAAATTAATACCAAAATATGAGGTAAGTAATGATTAAAATAAACATGTTTCGAGTGTTCATATGAAAAAAATCTCATTCAAAATCATCTGATTTCGAAGAGGTTGTATTATTTATTAATAGGAACCTGCGAGAATCGAAACATAAAAAAAATTACAAAACTCAACAACCCTTCTTAAATAGGATAAAACAAGTTCAGCCCTGTAAAAATGGGGCTTGAAAAAAATAGAAAATGGAGACCGGTATCTCATATGATAAAATATAAAAAAAAATTGTAAGCAAATAGTTTCAAATAAAAAAGGTTAATGAAATTTTTTTTCAAAAGGCCAAAACTGATAATAATTCAAAGATTTTGAATAACAGCTCCTCTCGCATTCTTTCCCGCAAAATCATTCGTCAAACTTTGATAGTCGAGCTTTCCAACCATATCCCTCTCGATTGACAACATCGCCAAACCATTAAGTCCCTCCTCTGACATACTCGACCGCAAGTATAATTTTATCATCGCCAAACCGTCGCCAAACATCTTTCGGCTGAGGCGACTGAAACCGGAACCGCTAGCATTACTTTATATGCAAGCCCTATATTTGGATAACAACCTTCAAACTTTTTCACAAATCCTAACACTTCAATAGCCTTCTTGATATCGTTTGGTAAAATTTCTTGTACAACTTTGATCTCCATGAATAAATGATTTCCATTATTGTCTAAAAGCTCACCATATTTAAGAGAAGTTTCAAGGTTGATATATGATGCCTTTAAACCATCATCACTTGCCGATTTGAGCTTCTTCATATCAAATAGAAATCCAAAAAAATTCTAGTACTCTTCAAATTGTTCCAATCTCACCTGAAAAGATATTGTAGTTTGGTCAATTATTTTAATGAAAAATCGATTTTAAATGTCTCTTCCTCCCTCGACGTCTCAAATGCATCATCTTTCTCCATCTCTTTATCAAAATGCATATTTCTCTTAAGTTTGCACTTTCGTTACAAAGGAAACTTTGGCTCAGTATCCATAGACTCTGCATTAATCTTAGCTTCTGCTTTTTCTTTTTCAAATATTGTTTCTGTGTAGTCTTTCATATATAATCTAATCCTTTTAACTAAACTAGAGCATCATCAATATCGATATCCTCTTAGTGCATTGCCTTACTTTCTGTGTCGACGGTAAATAAAAGAACATACCAAAGAACCATTTCATATAGGAACTCAAATCCTTTGATTCCATGAGTTTCACATGTAGCAAGACACTCGACATCTCTACGAGCTCCAGGATCATCACAATTTTCAGCAGAATAATCCAACACTTCTCTTATTTTGGGAGTTTGAAATCGAATTGCTCGTACATTTTCAATGTGACTTCCCCATCGAATCTCTCATAATCATTTAAATGTGAGACCTCCTACCATCTCCTTAAATATTTCCCACCGATTTGTAAATGATGAAAACAAATTATAAATTTGTTGAATGATTCTAAACAATGCAATCGATTTTGTAGATGCTTTGGCCATATCAGAAAGTTTCAAATTGAGACTGACAACCACAAGGCGTATAAAATGCTCTGGAATTGATATCAAGCAATCTTTTTTGTACTCCTTTGTGCTTTCCTTTTATATTTGATACATTGTCATCGCCTTGTTGTAACACCCGTGTTCGGAAAATCAGAATAAGACTAAGGATCACGCCACGAAAGATGCATAAACTGGAAGAAAAGACATGAAAATTAAGCTTAAGTATTGGAAAATTTGGACCAGGTGTGGTTCAATACTCCTCAAATACTTGTAATGTATACTGGTGGCAGATAATAAAAGGGTTGTTATGCTATTATAAGGGGGTGGGTATAGTCAGACTGGATGGACCCCTAGACTTGGTCGTGGATGGACCATGGCTAAGCATACCCAATCGATCATGGATGGACCATGAGTCACTTGTCCGGTTTGATATCAAGGGGAAAGATTGAATCAAATCAAGGACCATTCTGATTGAACTGAATCAGTCAAGGGGAATCCGAATGAAGACTTAGCCAAGATCATGGAGGTGATCGGATGGCTTGGTCAAGTGTGGGATTCGGTCAAGATAAATCGAGTATAAGAGAACTGATCTGACCGGTGAACTGAACAGAGCTAGATGGACTAGTCCAGCCAAGCCAAAGAGTGCTAAGGGAAATTTGAGTTGGAAAGTTGAACTAAGCTGACTGAACTGGGCGATTGAGCTGAACTGAGCTAGCTAGTCCAAACATAGTTGTTGGACTGGTCAGATCAGACACGGATGGTCGGGTCCAGACAAGGACTGTCTGGATTAAACAAGGCAATTATTCCTGTCGGATCCAGGCTGGGAATTGGCGGGAACGGTTACTTGGCAGTTTTCACGCGGAAACGGTTAATAAGGCCGAATGGCCGTGAATGCTTAATTGATGGCCGATGGCCGAGTATTCACTGTTCTTATGGTCGATGGCCAGGTTTTCTGCTAATAAGAGTCGTTGGCTGAATTCATTATAAACGGCTAAGGCTGATCGCCGGATTTACATGATTAAAACTGGAACTAAGTGTAAATTTGTGAAGAGAATTAACTGGTTATTAACTGATTAATAAAGTGGTTGATTTATGCATGGCTGGTGGGATGGGATGACCGATCTCACTCAACAATTCTTTGCTGATGCACTTTGTGTGAATGCAAGGTCAGATTCTGGCCAAGATGGCTCTGTCTGAGCAGCACGCGGACCATGGCTGAGAGTGAAGGATGAATGGATTAAAACTGTTAAGGGTATAAGGTTTCAATACTTGTAATAGCTTATGGCAAACTGTAGCTTATAGCAAATTAATCTTGTATTGAATACCTCGAATCTAATCTAGGCTAAGTTAAGTTAAAGTTTATGTGATGTTTAGCTTTACTAAAAGACTTTTCAAAAATCGAATCAAAACGTAAAATGTGATATCTCAAAGTTTTAACTCGAAATATATCACTGCAAGTGCACAGCAAA
>OVAN01001237.1:0-42498 GCA_900406275.1 Anastatica hierochuntica | reverse complement strand
TCTACTACTCCAGCACCGGTTCCCGAAGACTCGGCCCGTCGGCCACTCACTCTCCATGTGTACGGTCTCACCGCACTTGAAGCAACCGCCTGCTTCGCGGCTCTGAGCAACTCATCTGCTTCTACCGGTTCGTCTCTGGACCGCTTCCGGGAACCTTCCGCTTTGGCTTCCCAACATTGATGCATGGTAGATTTGCGGAATACTGCAACTCCATCCCCCGGTCTAGCCATCTCGGTTTGCCGCTCAGATCCGGTTAACTACCCGGTTTGGTTCACCCCTCCGGTTTGATCACCCGATCCGGTTTCCTTTCCGGTTTGGGTTTCGGCTTCGATTTTCTCGGAACCGGTTCCCGGTTCGGTTTCCACTTCGGTTCGGTTTCCTCCCTCGGTTTTCTCCGATTCGGTTTCCTCCCTCGGTTTTCTCCGTTTCGGTTTCGGGTGTGAGCCCCACGGGTTGCTTCTCCTCCACGCCACCCGAAATCCTAGTCTCCCCACCTTGCTTGCGGAGCAAGCTACCGCCGTCACCTAGGGTTTTCCCAAAACCCGAGCCACCACAGGCTCCTCCGACCCCGCTCGAGCCACCACCGCCACTCGTCGCCTCCTCCCGAGTCGTCACCTCGTCCCCGGAGCCGTCGATCACCGCCACCACGCCTCCACGAGCCGCGATCACGCCACTCCTCACGTCACAACCCTCGGATCGTGACTGTCCTCCCGTGATCACCCCGGTTCGACCCTCCTCCGACGCCACATCACCTTCTCCGATGGCCACGACGCTTCTCCCGTGCTCCGTAACCCTTTCTGACGTCAAAACCGCCTCCACGCGACCCTTCTCCTCCTCGGATCCTTCCCATGCGACCACCGCCTCGCCGCTTTGGCTTCTCCTTCTCCTCTCCGCCACCGTGGTGCACGGTTCTCTCACGTCATGCTCTCCTCCACGACGGTTCATCACTCCTCCTCCTCCATCTCTCTCTCAACTCATCATCTTCCTCTCTCTTTTTTTTTGAGTTTTGCGTGTGTGAGGAAGAGAGAGAGAGCTCGAGTGGAGTCTAGGGTTTTAGGTTAGGATTCGGGTCGGGTTAGCGGGTCTAGGGCCGGGTTAGGGTTAGCGGGTCGGGTTTGGGCCTGGAGTGGGCCGGGAATTACACATATATCTTCATAGGTAACAAAGATAACCTTAAATCGTGGCCGACTTTTCTTCCTCTTCTTATCACCCAGCTTCGCGAAGCTGCTTCCTTTGTGGATCTCACATCCATCAATGATATTCTTGGGATAGTAGATTCCATATTTCGAAAGTTTATGCAGAGGTTTGTGAATGATGATCAAGAGCAAGGATTGATCTATTGTCTTGATATATTTGCTGATCCGTTGCTTGAGATGTTCAAGAGAAAAACTTCTTTGATTGAGAGGGTCACTTTCACAGATGTGAACCCACTGATTGAGTCCCAAAGGTTGTGCTACTGCATCTTCTTCTCATTAAGATTTCAGTTTTTGCCAGAGGTTTTCAAGGTTAACCAAAAGAATATGATGACACTTTTTGCTTAATACTTATCACCGTGTCCCACTTTGGAAAACACACAAGTTATCCATGATCTTCTTTATGCTGTTCTTGCTTACCTCAACCTTTAACTGGATAAGTATGAACAAGACTTTCAAGATTTTGTGGAAGATTTTGCAAGAGTTATATGTACATTACTCATGCGTGTTTCAAATTCTCCTAGCAGGGGTCAACTTGCCACTGCTGCTATAAAGTTTCTTACAACCCTGAACATAAGTGATTAATATGTTCTGTTTGAACATGAGAATGTAATCAAAGAACTTTGCCTAGGAATTGTGATTCCCAATGTTTTTCTGAGGGTTGAAGATGAAGAAATTTTTGAGATGGACTACATAGAGTTTATCCGTAGAGACATGGAGCCAAGTGGTGTCAGTACTAGCAGACAAATGGCTTGTGAACGGATAAAAGGACTAGTGACCAACTATGAAATACCAGTTTGGGGTGTAGTCATACATGAGTTAAGGAGGTTCTACAGTTTGTTTCCAGAAGATCCTCCTCAAATGTGGAGAAAATAATGTTGTTTAGTTGACTTGGTTGTATGTTTTGATGAATTCTTTCAGCAAATATTCCAAAGAATTTTTCTCTCAGAGTTGCGTAGCTACGAGGACAACAATTTTTCTATGCTAAAGGCAAGGTGCTTGAAGTTCTTGGCAGTTTTTTCTGGCTAGATAAGAAAGGATGTCGGAGTTGAGTTGTTCATCCATCTTGCCCGATTACTTTAAGCATAATCAAATGTTGTCACTCATATGCTGCTATCTGTATAGAAAAACTCTTACTAGTGAAGGAGGAAGGTGGAGAGAGAAGGTATGTCGCTGGTGATATAGATGCACTTTATATAATGAGGAACTTGTTTAATGCATTGAAGCTAGTACACTATGTGGAGAATCCATACATCATGAAGTGTATAATGCGGATCCTTGGCATTGAAGCTAGTACACTATGAAGATATTGTTCACTAAATGACCCAATAAGAATCAATTTGGGTACGTTTCTGCCTGAGAGATTTTGAAATTTCCAATGGATTTTTGATTCTTTGAATAAAAGTCGATTCCGTTTAATGGATTTTTTGTCGTCGATCTTGTTCTTGATATAGCTTCAAATATGCACCAAAATTTGTTGTTATTTGGATGTTTCATGCTTCATCAAACACTAAATCATAGAAAAGGATCTACTTTTACACTTTTTGTAGTGTCAGAAATCAAGAATTGTGGAATGTTAGCTTCTTTTAGGTTGGAGCAAGTGTAGAGATCACCAAGAACATTGTTGTAAATGGTTGTTGTTGTTATTTAGTTGAGGTTTTGAAACTTACCTCATATGGGTTTTAACTCGGCGTGTTAGGCTTGGTTGGCATATAGTGTTATCGTCTGCTTGCCGTCTTTAGGTACTTTCGATTTCATCCCGTTCGAATTCTATTCTTAAGTATTATGTTCAATGTTTTCGTCGAAGATTACATGGCTACTCTTTCTTGTTAGTTGTCACAGATGTGTATCTGGCTGCTCAATATGTTCACCATAAGATAAAGATCATGGATGCAGTTAGTTTTCCTTCTTGTTTCGTTAGCAAACTGATATGAGTTTATGAAGTGACTCGAGTCGTTACTTAATAATTTATGTCCTCCATGTTCATTTTGTTATATCTTATGAGCAAATGCCTCGTGATTATTGGACTTACTCTCAGGAACATCTTGTCTTGATGCAACCACTTATCTGTTCATGCTTAGTCTTGCTTTCACTTCAACAGGGTCAACAAGATCAACAAGATCAGGCTTATGGTTCTGGTCATCGACTAGATTTAGGGTTTAGCTTTTATTCATAAGTAATCCTTTCTGGTTTTCCTAGGGTTCCCTCTTCCACAAGATTTAGGGTTTAGCTTTTGTTCATAAGTAATCCTTTAAAAAAGCCCGTGGGTTCCCTCTTCCAATAGTTTTATGGTTTAGCTTTTACTCATAAAAAACCTTTATGGTTTCCCTTGGGTTCTCCCTTGTACTATTTTTAGGGTTTAGCTTTCATTCATAAGTAATCCTTTATGGTTTCGCTTGAGTTTTGTCTTTCCAAGTAGCTTTCGGGTTTATATTTCATCAGAAATAAGTGTTTATTGTTTCCATTGGTTAAACATTCCAAATGATTCGATTTTTTTTGTTACTCTTTGACATTGTCTTCTTTACAAATATAGATGTTATTTGTGGATATGATTACATTCTTTGATTTTTTTAGCTTCCTAACAAAGCATGTTGATTCAAGTGGACTATAATCTTATCTTGACATACTCGAAAAATATTTGCTCCCATAGGTTACGATCTTCATTGTCTCATGTGCGGTGGTTGTCGAGCATGTCGTTGTGATCGTGTCCTATGCGGTAATTATGCTCAGAAGAAATGGCTTTGCTTCCTTTAACTCCTTCGATCTTCTGAAGAATCTATGGGTTAGGAAGCTGAAGAAGTTACCAGAGAGGTTTCAAACAAAGTGAAGCAAAAAGCTTACAGTTAAATCTACATCTTAATATTCATCAGCATCTTCTTCTTTCTTCTATTGATATTATACTTTACATTTTGTTCCTTCTTTTTTTTGCTAAACATTTTTTGCCAACAATGGATATGAGAGCTTACATTTGTCTTCAGACTCCTCCTTTGAACTTATTTTTGATGGAAACAAGATTTGAGACATAGTCCTTCTCAGATATAAATTTTCTGTTGACATATTCCAACAGCTTAAACTCTCAAAATTAACATTAAAGTTCACCCCAAGGTCGCGGGCTTTAACTATGTAAGCCTATAGATTGCGGTTTTAAAGCTGACATCTGAAGAATCCGCAGTAAAAAACAATGCTGGAAAAAGAACCTATGCAGAAACTGGACCAGTCTTTACATGTATATTTACATGTAATGTCTTTTAACTGCTTTAGGATTCAAGCATTTCTTTTAAGATTTAGACATGAACAAAACCAGGCAGAAACCAAGGAAAGTAATTTCAGAAGAGAGCAAAAGATGAAAGAAGAATAAAGAACAAAAGAGGGCAAGTTTTCTTTAGACTGAACCTTAGAGTGAATGCGTAATTAGTTTAGTTATAGTTAAAGCCGAGGATAACCTTACGAACGCTACAAACAACCTTTTTGTGCGCCACCAAACATAATTTTTGATCTTTTGTTTCACCCCAACTTGTCTCTTGTTCCTTAGAAGCTTTATCCCAACCACAATCGTCTTCGCTGATTTTCTACCTTTCTCTAATCTAAAATGTTCATCATATCGATAGAGCTCATATAAGAAATTCTAGAAAGGCAAACAAAAATATCTAGTTTCCCTCATTTTAAATATGAAACTCCCAAAAGGTAAAGTTTTGATCTTTTTAACTTGAATTTGATTGGCGTATGAGACGACTTGAGCAATGATATGGGGCTCCTCGCGTGTGCAATCTTACTTTGAAGCAGCAACTAAATCGGGAGAATTCCAAAGTATGTCTGTTCTTAACACTTCATAACCCAGTCATGAGAGGAGAAGAATAACCATGGGAGGTTGTGTGTTTGGATTAGCCAAATAAATGTTGGGACGTTGTAAACTTTCCGGTGACCCTTTTGAGAATGTCGGAGATCGTGGTTGTACCGGAAGAGTATCGTCGCAACATCTTCGACGGAAAATATTGGCGGTGCAAGAGACAAGCTTTACAAGGGAAGACGATGTGCGAGACCCATCACGCTAGCAACATTATAAGCGGAAGAAGCAGAAAGTTCAAAAGTGGCCAAAATCGTCAACTCAACTTTCTCTCCCATGGCATATTTGCTAACTTTCTAAAACATGGTATATCGTATAAACCCCCTTAGAATTATGGCAACAGTGTAGTTCACCCTAAAAATGAAGATGCTTCTCATATAAATCTTTGTTAAGTTCTCTGGAGGCCTTTATAAACGAAACACTTCAAAAAAATCTAAATCCTGAAAACTCACAGTTGAAATCCTGATGGAGTAACCATAAAAAATTGGTCTGGAGGATGCTCTATCCAATGAACAAAGACTTAAATGTGCTTTATTGTGGCATTTCTTGTTGTTAACGATGAGTTCAATGTTAGATAGGTCTTCATTGATCACAATATCAGCTTCATAATATTTTCTTAAAGAATATATGCTTCATTCGCATATTAGAACCATATCTACTATCTAAAGGTTATGAGTATTGATATTTGTGTATTTTATATCATTTTTAGTATTATTTTTGCATGGTTTTCAATCTCTTTTAACTTATTTAGAAGCTTTAGTATTAGTTTTAGTCTCATTTCGTTTAGATTGATCATCTTAGAGTCTTAGGTTATATTTAGTGTTTTGCATTGCATTTCTTTAGAACTTTTAGGTACATTGGAGATCAATGGATGGATTGAATGATGCAAAAGGCATGAAGCTTAAAGAATCATGAAGAAAATGTTCTTGGATGCAAATGGCTAGATATTAGATAGAGAACCAGCAAGTGTCTTAAATGATGGATCAGATGGAATTCTTCCCATGATTGTATTGAGCTCAACTTTTGACACAGGATAGAAAATTGAGTTAGATTCGTTTTGGCGGTGGTTTCAGCTCATTCCGAGCTATTGTTCAATAGTTATGAGTGAAATACCGAAGACATGTCTGAAACTCGGCGACTTGAGCTGAGAGGTTGTGGACCGCCAGCCAGAAGGCCCTGGACTTCCAAGAATGCTAGTTGAGAAGGCTGGCGGTCTGGAGAGAGGTTTTGGACTGCCAGCCAGAGCCCTCTGGACCGCCATGAACCTCCAGAAACACCAAATTTGCTTAGATTTGATCCGGTTTGTCCCGGGTCGACCAAATCCGATTTGTTTAGTATAAATACACTTCTAAGACTTGTAAAAACCTAAGTTTTATATCTTTTGAGCCTCTTTTAGCTAAGATTAAAACCTTTTTTTAATCTTGATTACTTTGATGAAAGATTGAGTTTTTCTTATCAAATCCTCTTTCTTAATCATGTTTATCTATGATTCTATTGTTTTTACATCTATCTTATATATGTGTGAGTAGTTCTTAGATGTGGATTATGGGTTAGTAGATTTAGGGATGATTGAGTGTTTATGAATTATTTTTGATGCTTGATCTTTGTAGATTCACATGTTTAGAGGTTGCTTAATGCTAGATTAAGCTTGGGAAAGTTGAATCTAGACTTAAGGAATTTCATGCCCGGAAGGTGTTTGATGAAATTCCCAAGAGAACTTTAAACGTGCTTTTCATTCTCAACTTCTGGGAATAGTCATTTGAGATGATTTGTTGGCTTATAGGACTTATGCTTCATGATCATTAGTTGCTTAATCATCATCGGGAGATTTGTATGATTAAGCAACTAGTGAATGAATTACTCTCATGAGAATGAGTTTGTTGACTTTGATTGGTTCTTGTCATTGAATGGTTCTTATTGCATGATTGAACATCATTGATTAACACGTGATCTCCTTATTTCAATTATCTAGCCTATGATCCATATTGCTTTATCATCATTTGCAAACTTCATATTTTGTCTTGTTTATTTCTTTGTGTGGTTCTTGTTTCTTGAGTTTCATATTGCTTAAGTAGTTATCAGTTCAACCTCCATCCCTTATATTGGTTTAGCTTAACCATAGAATCTACATAGTTTAGTGCGTTAGTGTTTGCTCCTTGTGGATCGATCCCGATGTTAGATTACACGAGACCATCGTGCTCTTGCGATTAGTCCGGGTTTAATCTCGGTAGAGAACTAGAAATTCTCTCATCAAGATTTGGCGCCATATCTGGGGAGCAACATCACTAGCCATTAAGTTTTGGAATTCTTATTGAGATTACACCGTTTCTTTGTTTGTGACTAATTTGTTTCGAGTTTTCTTTTGTTTTGAAGGTACCAAAACAAAAGAAGAGGATGGAGATGGCTTTAAGAAACACAATATGTGGACATTTTAAACTCTTATTAGCTAAGTTAGACTTTTTTATTCAAACTAGTCAAGAGACCATACTCCAAAGCCACTACCAAAGGTCATACTCAAATCATGAACCTTAAAACTTCCCACTACCAAAGGCTTTCTCTTTTCCAAGCCACAACAACAAGGCTATGAAGTTATTCATCAATTCTAAAGCCAAAGAGATTTTCCACAAATGGAGTACTTCAACAATCAAGGATCAAGCTCTCAAAACCAAGGAGGTCCATCTAGTCCACTATCTTTAAAGGATTAGAACACTAATTTTATCAAACAAATCATTGAAGGACAAAAGCGAGCGGATGTTGAGCTAAACAAAAACATGAAAGAGATAAACAACAAGGTGGAAGTTGTTTTTGGTGATATAAATGTGAAGATTGAAGGTCTTAGATCCCGTACCATGGAACTTGAAAAAGAAGATAGCACAAAAGATGTCCTCTAAGAATCATGATCAAGAATACTTCATGGGAAACCATGAATCTTATCCAAATGATTATTGTAATGTCATTGAAGAAGAAGAAAGATATGAGAAATAATTCTTCTTGTTTGAAGTTGATATGTCTACAATGGCACTTCAAGAACTATTTGGTCATGAGATTAGAGAGAATTGTGTTAAAAGGCATGGAGAAAGGGTTTTGAATGGTGAGCTTGTTGGGGACACTTGTGAGAAAGTTTTGATTGTGGCTTGTGCTCAAGAAGAAAAAGGAAGTTCTAAAGTTAGTGATGGACTTTCGAGTAAAGAAGAAGAACCCATGCGGAATGGAAGAGATCACACGAATGAGGATATAACTACAAAGGTAAATCTCAACTTAGAAATATCACCATATCTCGTTTTTTCTGGAAGATCCAAGAAGCAACTCCTTGAAGAAAGCTACAAGAAGTACTATAAAGATCATCCAACTCCTTTTGATCCTAAATTATTGGATATTGCTAAAAAGAACGTAAGGTGGACAAATTTCTTAGGATCTTGTTGTCAAGAGAGTTAAGCATGAAGAGCTATTGAGAAAAAATGGTATATTGCCTCCCAAAAAAGAAGAAAAAAGCTTCTTAAACTCAAAAACCCTGTAAAGTTTATGGTCTCATGTTTGCTAGAAAAGACGCACGAAGAAGAAGCTTTAGTGGGCACCAGAGCGAGCGTGAATGTGATTTCTCTTGACATAATTAGGAAGTATGGCATCAAAGACTTGATCAAGCCAACATCTCCTATTGCTTTTGGTGATTCTTTGATTAAAAAACCTATGGGAAAGCTTGAAGACTATCCTTTGAGGATTGGAGATTTCATAGCTTCCATAGACTTTATTATTGTTGAGATGAAGGACAAAAGAAAGTATCCTTTGCTATTGGGCATTCCCTTCCTTGAAACCGTTGGGACTAATATAGATTTCAAAACTAAGGAAGTTATTCTCGCCAATGTCGACCCCAAGAAGTCCTACAAGATGGTTAATGCTTATGGTGGATATTGTGGGACAATTTTTATACAAAGGATGGGAGACAAACCAATGGAGGAGCTTGACCTAAGTGAAAGCTTTGAATGGTTTTTTGAGAGAGATGACAATGAAGAAGTTTCTAAAGAATGGTATGGTCAAGAAACCAAAGAAGCATCATGGTAAAAGGGAAAAGGCAAGCCACAAGTGGTGGTTGATGACGAGAAAGACTTTGATGATTATGGCCTTAACCAATTGTTTTCCGACCAAAAAGGTGATGTAAAGAATGGAAAGACACCATTTGGGATAAAAGATACTCTATAAATGACTCTCATTCCAATTTGCTATAAGGATGGGATTGTTGAGTACAAGATCAAGTGTAAAGGCATCCTTCAGCCTTTTACAAGAGCTAGCAGTGTGATCCCAAAGGAAATGATAGATAAAGGACAAGAGGGTATGGAAGAAATCATGAAGAATGTCCTCAAATTCGAGCTTGTGGACAAAGGAGCAAAGAGTCTTAGTGGTTCTCATTCCACCACCAACTAGTTTACTAAAAGACAATTTTAAGCTTAGAGATATTAAACAAGCGCACTTGGGAGGCAATACCATCAGTATCCTTTGTAAATAGAAGTTTTAATCGCTTTTTTATTTATTTCTTAAAATTGGATAGGGTTCGCTCAGCTTGGTTGTTAATGTGTTTTGATAGCTCTTGGATAATATTGCTAAATCTAAACCTCTCTTGTTGATTCATTTGTTGAACTTCCACTTAGAGTCACTTAGGATCTCTTGGTAAACAATAATAGAACTCTTTGTAAGGGAAGTAAATTTTGAAAATGCATGATAGTTTAGATTGATTTGTGAGCTAATTAAAATTGGAATGATGAGTTTGACTGTCCCATAAGGCTAGCTTGATGTATTGAGTGACTTTAATTCAAGATAAGCATGAAAATGCCTTGTTTATACACTTGATAGCTTACCTTTTTGCGTCGGAACACTTGAATGGTATATGAGCTAATTTGTAGTACTTGCTTATTGAAGGTACCAACTTTCATTCTAATAGTGCAAAAGTAACTCGTCTCTTTCACTTCATTCAATGGACTCCACCAGTTCTCCTACTTTTTGATCCAAGGTAGCTTTCCTCTATCCATTATCTATACTGTTTTTCTTTTTGCTTTTGTTGCGGTTGTTGGTCTCCTTCGTCGGTTTTATTCAATCACCGAGACGGTGAAGAGTAAGTCTGGGGGAGGATAATGGTTGCTAATATTTTATTTTTAGTTGTTTTGTCTTGTTTTGATTTCTTTGAGTCCCATATAGCTTAGCTTGCATTGTTAATAGTTAAGGCATAGAAAACCATAAAAATCGAAAAATTTTGAAAATTTTGAATAAAAGAAAACATGTAGTTGTATTTTTCGTACACTTGTCTTTAGGATTGAGTCTTAGAAGCATATAGGATGCATATGCATGAGGACTATGATTGAACTGTCTCGTAATTAGACTATGCTTAGGAGTTGAATTGATATCCTTCCTAGTAGTATCCTGTAGCCTTAGCCAAACCGAAAAAATGAAAAATCCATGCTCAGAACTCTCGGCTTAATTTTTTGCATCTAAATTGGACCTTGCATGACTGAATTCAACCATAATGAACTTAAACGTGAATGAACCTTTAAATTAATCTTGATTATGGACTAGAAATTCATTGACCATGGATAAACACATTGATACTTGGATTTTCTTTTCCCTTTTTACCACTCTTAATTAATCCAAGTAGTCATTCTCATTTTAAGAATGATTCCTCACCCTCAACCCAAGCCTTTCTTTCAAGCCCCCATTGTTCTTAAATGAGTGAGGTCTCTTTTTGTGCTTTCATATGTAAAATCCCGTGAGTATTAGGACGACAAAGGTGACCCTTCTTAGAACTAGTCTTGCTTTTAGACTAGTTTAGATAGGATGGAGATCGATTCGAGTGCCTATACTCGATGATCATGGGTTTGGGAAATTAGTAAACATCAAAAGAGGATCAATAAGAAAAGTTCAAGGAAAGAAAAGAGTGAAAGAATGTGTAAAACTATAAGGGTAGAAGAAACAAAAGAAAAGGAGGAAAGATAGCTCTAAGTTATAATGAGAAAAGAGAAAGATCCTAAGTAAGACAAAAAATGATAAAGAATCAAAAAGACTAGAAAATAGGATCAAGAATGCAAAAAGAGTTTGAGAGGAGCTATAGTCTAAAGAGAATGAAAGAAAACCCTTAGAAAAGTCTACCTTACAACTTAAAAGGAAAAGAGAAAAGAAAGCTTGATCAAGAAAAAGAGTGATGTGTTTGTGACTTGATTGAGTCAAGAATAAGGAAGGGTAGAGTTAGGGAGTCAATGAGGGATTGGGAATGGATTAGAGAAGGTGAGTCTTTGTACGCGCAAATTATCCTTGTATGACTTGGAATGAGTATGGTGAAGTACGAGAGAGTAAGATTGAATCTTTCTATATGATACTTCTTCATAAGGATCTCATTTAAACTACCTTCGCATTTCCTTGTGATTATGAGTCCTCACATTCAAACTTCTTTCTCGGTTTGATATTTGTTCATTTTCTTGAGGACAAGCAAGGGTAAAATCCGGGGGAGTTGATATTTTTGTATTTTGTA
Organism: Anastatica hierochuntica; assembly: GCA_900406275.1. NCBI lineage: Eukaryota > Viridiplantae > Streptophyta > Magnoliopsida > Brassicales > Brassicaceae > Anastatica > Anastatica hierochuntica. The sequence continues at coordinate 30,950 of OVAN01001237.1, read as the reverse complement.
TCATTTTTAGTAATATTTTTGCATGGTTTTCAATCTCTTTTAACTCATTTAGAAGCTTTAATATTAGTTTTAGTCTCATTTAGTTTAGATTGGTCATCTTAGAGTCTTAGGTTATATTTGGTGTTTTGCATTGCATTTCTTTAAAACTTTTAGGTACTTTGGAGCTCAATGGATGGATTGAATGATGCAAAAGGCATGAAGCTTAAAGAATCATGAAAAAATGTTCTTGGATGCAAATGGGTAGATATTAGATGAAGAAATGGCCAAAGTGTTTTAAATATTGGATCAGATGGAAGCCTTCCCGTGATTGGATGGAGCTCAAATTTAGACACATGATATGAAATTGAGTTAGCTTCGTTTTGGCGATGGTTTCAGTTCATTCCGAGCTACAATTCAATAGTTATGGGTGAAATGCCGTAAACATGTCTGAAACCCGACGATCTGAGCTGAAAGGTTGTGGACCGCCAGCCAGAAGGCTCTGGACTGCCAAAAATGCTAGATAAGAAGCTGGCAGTTTGAAGAGAGGTTTTTGACTGTCAGCCAGAGCCCCCTGGACCGCCAGGAACCTCCAGAAACACGAAATTCGCTTAGATCCGACCCGGTTTGTCCTGGGTCAATCCGATCCGATTTGTTTATTATAAATATACTTTTAAGACTTGTAAAAACCTAAATTTGATATCTTTTGAGCTTATTTTAGCTAAGATCAAAACCTTTGTTGAATCTTGATGACTTTGATGAAAGATTGAGTTTTTCTTATCAAATCCTCTTTCTTAATCATGTTTCTCTATGATTTGATTGTTTTACATCTATCTTATCTATGTGTGAGTAGTTCTTAGATGTGGATTATGGGTTAGTAGATTTAAGGATGATTGAGTGTTTATGAATGATGTTTGATGCTTGATCTTTGTAGATTCACATGTTTAGAGGTTGCTTAATGCTAGACTAGGCTTGGGAAAGTTGAATCTAGACTTTAGGAATTTCACGCCCGGAAGGTGTTCGATGAAATTCCCAAGAGAACTTTAAACATGCTTTTCATTCTCAATATATGAGAATAGTTGTTTGAGATGATTTGTTGGCTTATAGGACTTATGCTCAATGATCATTAGTTGCTTAATCATCTTCGGGAGATTTGTATGATTAAGCTACTAGTGAATGGATTAATCTCATGAGAATGAGTTAGTTGACTTTGATTGGTTCTTGCCATTGAATGGTTTTTATTTCATGATTAAGAATCATTGATTAGAACTTGATCTCCTTATTTCAATTATCTAGCCTATGATCCACATCGCTTTATCATCATTTGCAAAATTCATATTTTTTCTTGTTTATTTCTTTGTTTAGTTTTTGTTTCTTGAGTTTTATATTACTTAAGTAGTTATTAGTTCAAACTCAATCCCTTATATTGGTTTAGCTTAACCATAGAATCTACATAGCTTAGTGTGTTAGTGTTTGCTCCTTGTGGATCGATGTCGATGCTATATTACAAGAGACCATCGTACTCTTGAGATTAGTTCGGGTTTAATCTTGGTAGAGAACTAGAAATTCTCTTATCAAGTATCCCCAAATGACCATCTCAAATGCATTTATGGTAAAATATTTAGAGAGCAGATAGTTATCAAGGGTTGTCAAGATGTTTCTGCATCAAAGCCCTTCCAAAAGTATGATCCCAGAAGTCAATTCTTACTAGTTTCACTGTGGCTGATCCCATATGTCTTGTGTTCTTGCTGAAATAAACCTCTTTTTGCTCGATAAGTCTTCTTTAATCAAAACAAGAGTGTAACACTAAGTTGAACTTCAAAATTTCATGTTCCATTGAGAGTCTTACTTTTTCCACTCCATGTTATCCATTTAAACTTATCAGAATAAACATCCTGGATATGTTGAACCATATTGCATCTTGGTGAATATGAACTAGTATACTATCGATAACAAGTAAACTTCCTGAGGTGCAAAAATAAAACTGGAAATCTACAATGGTTCCTTTGACAAGCATGAGCGCTTTGCAATAAAGTTTCCACATTCATGGCACTATGGATAATTTTTAAATAAACTTTGATTATGTTGAGCTCGAGGTGAGACTTTGCATTCATTATCCAATCACGAGTTTCTTTTGTTGGTTGGATGATCATCTTCGAGGTTTCCTGTAAACATTTTTATTGAGTTTTGTGGGTGATTTTAACCTTCCATCATGACTAGCAAACTTATTTAATGACTCTAATATATCTAATTTGTCTGGCAAACCTCCCGATTTTCATACACGTTCAGCCTCAAATAGACAAAAATAGTTTCTCTACAATATCGTCTTTAATAGACAAAGGTAGAAACAATTTTGAGAAAGATAAGTCCAATGGTTTGATCAACGCTTTTGAAGCCTCTTGATCTTCATCTAGTAACATAAATTCAATATGAGTCATTGATTCACCAGAAACCTTCTGAGACTGCTCGCCCACATAAAGCTCCACGTTTTGTCAAAGAGATCAACTTAGTTTTTTTTTGCACCACTTTTGTCTCAATCTTTATCGTGACCCAAAGCAATAAAGCAATAACAACTTTTTACTTTGCAATAAAGCAATAAAGCAATAATGACATAATGATATTCACGAATGGTACACTCCGGTATGCGGAGGAAGTAATTCACACCTACGATTACTTTGCTTGCATTTCTGGCATTCGAATAAGTCTGGCGAAGTCATCGCTTTTTACTGATGGTGTACAAGAGGTGATTAGTGAATAGCTTATCTCTCAGTTTCAGTTTAAACATGAGCATTTACCGGTTCGTTACTTGGGTCTTCCCTTGACTACAAAGCGTATGGCTGCTGCTGATTATGAGCCACTCTTGGAGAGAATTCGGTCGCAATTCAAGTCTTGGTCTGCGAGGTTTTTATCTTTTTCGGGCCGCCATCAACTTTTGTTGTCAATCATTACCAGTATAACACAGTTTTGGAGCTCTGCTTTTCGGTTATCGTGGAGGTGTTTGCGTGAGATTGATTCATTGTGTGCAGCTTTTCTTTGGTTAGAGACGAATCTGAAAAAGACTCGTGAAAAAGTCTAATGGGAAGATGTTTGTCGACCACGTGTTGCAGGAGGTTTTGGGTTTCGGCCGCTAGCAGAGGAAAATATTGTGTTTGGATTGAAGCTTATTTGACGCATCATCTCTTCAGTTCCTTCTTTAAGGTTTGATTGGGTTACAAGATACTTACTTCATGAAAGTTGTCTCTGGAATGCACCAGACACTATTGGCTATTGGAATTGGTGGAAAATTCTGAAAGTTCATCATCTAGCATCTCAATTCACACATGTTGAAGTGCTTGATGGGCAAACAACCTCTTTCTGGTTTGATAATTAGTTACCTGTAGGTAGACTCATCGACATAATGGGATATCGCGGACCAAGAGACATGGGGATAACTCTGTCAGCTACGGTTTCGAAGGCAGCGACCATAACTTGGCGGTCACGGTCTTATCGGGCTGACAATTTTCGCTTGATATCAACAACTATTTGTTATAAGCAGCCACCGATCTTGGAGCGTTATAGGGATATGGTTCTTTGGAGGAAAGGGGATCAAAAATTCTCCTCAAAATTCTCTACCAAGAAGAATTGAGAATCCATTCACAACAAATCCTCGTTGGTGCAGTGGGTATGTGAAGTGTGGTTTAAGCATGCGATTCCTAAGCATGCCTTCATTGTTTAGCTTGCAGCAAGGGATAGATTATATACGGGTGATCGCATAGCGTTTCTTCCTCTTGTATTATTTTTCTTCATTCTCAGGAGACAAAGAATCATCTAGTTTTTAGTGTGTCTTTGCTATAGACATATGCGTAATTTGGCTCTTCCGTTGATGCATTCGCGTTTTACTCAACATTGGTCTCAGATTATGCAACTCATCTCCTTTGCTTAGTTGCATCAGCACGATCATTTCCTACTTTGTTTGGCATTACAGGCGGTGGTTTATACCATTTGGTTGGAACGTAACCACTGAAGACATGGCCATCTCCCCATTTCTGCTCCGGTCTTAACAAGAGTTTTGGACAAGCTTATTCGTAATAAGCTCCTTTCAATGAAGATCCATGAGCATTCTGATGACTTGCTCATTCGTTGGTTGGCAACAAGATCCTAGTTTTTCTTTGACACAATTCTTTTGATCTCTTGATTCTGTTACAATTCTTTAGAAACAATTTATTAAAAGGTTTTTGTGGAAATAAAGTAGCATTCCAAAAAAAAACTTACAAAGCTAGAACGTGCTCTAAAGGCTCGAGAAAAGGAGCTAGATTTATCATGTTTTATTTGAATAAATATTGATTCGACACTGGTTTCGTCAAAGATTCATCATATTCATACAAAGTTTATTTAACAGCAATTTGGCATCTTCAATAACAAAAATCATTTCTCCTTTGTGTTTTGAATTGTGATGATCGGGGCTATCATATTCTTCATAGAAGATAGACAACCCATTTTTTATCATCTCCTCAATTTCGTCATAGGAACCATTGTAGAGTTTTGGTTGCGAAAAATCTCTGAGAGTCTTGTAGCTCATATACCATTGATACAAGTAAAATAGAATGAGGAATAAATTTTATCTAGGAGTTCTTTGTGAACTCGAAAACCCGTAAATCTAAGTATAGAAGACAATAGATCATCTCGAATAACAGAGATTCAAAGGGAATGAAGAAAGTTGATGATCGAAAAAGAAAAACATTTGAGGATGAGATTTTTACATATAAATAATCATAGATTTGTTTGTCCAAACAATGACCAAAATTTTCAGTCAAGATAATTAAACTAACCAAATCAAAATTGAGGAAATCGAAGAATAAAAGAGATTCATGTAACATGCAACACCTAAGTCACCGGTTAATCGCTATCATACTTTACATCCTCGGAGCTCCCCCTAGCAATGGAGGTGATCGAGCTTTTGACTACCAACTTGAAAGGGCATTGTCTGTTGAAACAATATTCAGAATATTTGGAGAAGATTTGTTTAGGGAAATATTCCTTTTTATTAAAAGGATAATTTCTATATTGTTTGTGGCGTGACAACTCATAGATATATGGGCATATATTCAAAAGGGTCGTGAGTTATTGGGGTTGACTGTAAATACAAAAGGGAGAGATTTGTTGATTGAGATTTTGTCGTTCATAGCCAAGCTGCATTACTTGTTGGAACATAGTATGTGTGTTGCAACAGATTGTGGTATTGTTAGAATTTAGATTGGTGTCGAGCTAAGGTGTTTTTATTGCAAAATTGTTGTAAAATTGTCTATATAAATTCTATTGGTGATTTGAGGACGTAAGCACTTCGCCAAACCTCGTTAATCTCGTGTGTATCGTCTATCTCTACTTTTTCAATAGTATCAGAGGAGGGATATGTAGAGAGTATAACTCAACAAACGGGTGAAATTCTTGAAAGAGATGGATGATCTACTGCGAGATATGATTTCATTGTAGAAGGTATATATGCTAGATCCGGATCATTATGGGTGTTGGAAGGTGAATATGAAGGTGATCATAGAAGGTATTGGTGTAGATTCTTGGACAACAGTAGATGATGGCTATGAAGTTCCAAAAACTGTAGAAAAAGATGGTAAAATTGTCATCAGTCCAAAGTATAAATGGACAAAGCATGAGAAAGATATGTCAAGGTATAATGCAAAAGCTTTATCTACTATTTTCACTTCGGTTATTAAAAATCACTTCAAGTTGATTCAAGGATGCACATCTTCGATTATTCTCTCTCACATCATCATCTCTTTCTCATGTCTCTATATATCTTCATAAAGAGTAGATATTTTCTAATTATATCTGAAAAATCTAAAGCTATTATGAACTATTGTATGATTTAGATCTGATATTATTATTTGTTGTATGTTTAACCAGAATGGGAAAATACAACTACACTTAACCATCAAGTTGTTCAAGAACAAGTCAAAGTTCCATGAGGTATACTTGTCGTCGTTAGTCTGGTACTAGTTTTGGATTTCCCAGACGTTGCTTCTACGGATTGGTACATGTGATTCAAACCTATAGTACAGACTTAAATACGGGGATAAGATTCTTTGGTTGTCGTAATAACGAGGTAAGAAGGTGGTCTAGCAATTTTACAATTATATTTTGAAAATTTATGTTGTGTTTTGAATAGGATGGTGGTTACCATATTTTAAATGTTAGGATGAGGCTATGATGGAGGAGTTTGAAGAATTAAAGATGGTTGTAGAGCAACAGGCGGAGACAATTCGCTTTCTTAAAAGTTTTTGATAAGCCAATGATGGCGTCGATGCAATGTAGCATTCTGAAATCAGAGGAAGATTTATCTCAACTAAAAGGGATAATTCAACATAAGCAGAAGCGTTTTGGATACATTGAGTTGAAGAGTTTGATGGTGGTTGTCTTAATTATCATAGGAGTGTTCTTGATGATTGTTGTTTATGTAAATTGATCATAGATTATGTTCTATTCTCTTAATTTTAACACTTGTATTCAATGCCCTTTAATCATGTAATTTTTGTAAGGGGGTACGCTATGTGTATTGCTAAGATCAGAATATGTATTTCGTAGTTTGTCTCATGGAGGTGCATCTAAAACTGCCCATTTCACAATAAATTTTCAAAATACAAACTGAAAATGAAGTCCGCATATAAACTGCAAACGAAGTCCGTATATGTAGATTGCAAAAGAAGTATGCAATCTGAATTGAAATGAACTCTACATTAACTAATTGTTAACACTATCTAACCGAAATTTGAATAAAATTGAACCAAAAATTGCATTACACTAGACCAAAAATTGAGAGATTTGTTTACAAGTGTAAACCAGACTAATAATTGCAATTAAACCAGACTGAAAATTGATAATGAAGTCTGCATATAGACTGCAAACGAAGTCTGTATGTAGATTGCAAAAGAAGTCTGCAATCTGAATTGAAATGAATCCTACATTACTTAATTTTTAACATTATATAACTGGAAATTTGAATAAAATCGGACCACAATTGACTTAAACCGACCCAATTTTACTCAACCTAAAAAATTACCACAGGTATAAAAGGAAAGGGGGAGCCATTGTAAAAAAATAAAACCCTAGCCGCGAAAGGTGTTCAAAAAAAATCTCTTGTTCTCTCTCTGTCTCTTTGGTGAGGTCACTGTAGGTTCTCCGGTGGTCGCCATTGTCGCTGCCTGTAAGATCTGTCTCGCATCTTCTATCTTCTTGATTTGTCTGTATCTATCTCTCCTTCTCTCTCTCTCTCTCTCTCTCTCTCTCTCTCTCTCTCTCTCTCTCTCTCTCTCTCTCCCTCTATCTTAAAATCTCTCTCTCTCGATCTCTCGTTGTCTCTATCTTTCCTTATGGTTCAAACTTTTGCTTCAAACTTCTACTTCATACTCCTGGTTCATACTTCATTAACTAACTTTTCTTATGTTTGTAGACATCAACATGGAAAAGCCAGAATTCCTTCGCAGACTTTTTCAAAGGGAGATGAACCACGTTCGACCAAAAGTATAGGCTACTACAATGCTGATACTAAGTTGTTCACGACGTTGGCGGAAGCTTTATTCAAAGATGAATAGGAAGAGATTTGTGATTCCAGATTGGGTATGGTTATCAAGTTTCACGAATTGGACTTTGGTTGGACATCAAGGTTGGTACACTACATCCTCGTTTGATAGAATTCTAGGAGCTTATTAGAGTGGATGCAGATTTGGCCCAAGTATTGATAATTTAATTACAGCGTGTGGGTTGTACAAGTCATGGTCTAGAGAGGATCGATTGAGGTTGGGATACTTAACAGTCTACGTTGGATTCATTAAAGCAAGTAAGCCCCAATACCAACACAGGTAAGTTTGGCTATGCTAGTCATGGATTTAGAAGCGTTTGAGAACTACCCGTGGGGTAGCGTTTGTGCAAGGCGTACTACATCTAAGGGTTTGTCCAAGTTCTCCAAGTGTGGGTTCTACCGGAATTGACATTGAATTTGGAGAGCTGATTGTTGGTAACCCAACTCCATCGATGCTTGCTTTCAAAGGATCAAAAGATCTGAAGTACATCAGAGAGGCTATGTTAAGACATGTTATATGTTTTCTTTTTCTGATTTTCTCATAGTTTTTTCTCTGCTACACTCTATTTATTCTGGCTTCTATCACTTTTTCCACAGACTTGTATCAACATGTGCCGCACCATGGATTTTGATGACATGTTCGATATGTGGGATGATGATGATGAAGACGAGAGGCTGACAACATTATTAAGGGAATATATGGTCAGCTTTCTGATGGTGGATGGAGGTGGTCTAAAAAGCATTGGTCTATGATTGGTGTCAAGAAATCGAATCAAATGAAGTCAGAGATAGTCGAAAGAGGAATCGTTGTAAGTCTACTACGTTTGGGACGGATGATGGGATAAGTGCAATGGACGCAATGAAAAGCCACATTGACCAATGTTTTCCTAGGTTTTCTGAAAAGATGATGGATTGTTTTAGTAGTTGTACGGACACTACCAACGAACTTGTGTATCGGGTTTTTGCCTTGGAGGAGGCCGTGAGTTTGTGAAAGAAATGAAAGAAGCAAAAGTGAAAGGAGACGGTGAACTCAAACCCTCTAATGATGAGCATGTGAAGTCTTATTAGAGATCTTGTGGCAAAAAAAGACGCTCATAACGAGAAAGGCAGAACCGTTACGAAAATCAGGGCTAATTCCAAACATTCTTCCAAGATTAAAAATGCCAAAAAGGAAACCGAGGAAGAAAACTTGAAATGTTTGTTTCTTACGTTCAAAACTCTTTATGACCATGTTTTTGTTGCTATGTTGTTGAAAATAATATGTTAGTTAAATTTTATGTTATGTATTATTTCTGATTTATTAACATTTTTTTTACTCAACCAATGCAAAGCAAAAAGGAAACGTGAAGTGAGAGTGTCAACCGTGGCAGAGAACCAAGCGTTGAGATTCTCGACAGAAAACCGTCGAACATTGATTTTGACCTTGTTAAATAAGAAAAACACAAGGAAAAGACTAAAGTAACCTTGATTCTGAACTGTGAAGAGAATGCATATTTAAGAGGTTGATAGCTACACAAGTTCATCATTTCGAAGGAAATAGCACCGTAAAGGAGATTTTTCCAAACATTGCGGCGAGATATGATTCATTTAGTCTCGTGGAAAAATAAAAGGTCAAGACGCTTAATGATTGGCTGAACATGAGCCGTAGATAACTCGTTTTACTTTTATACGTATGTTTTATGTGTTTTCATGTTATACACAATTAATTTTTCTTAAGTTAACTCAATTTTTGCAGCCGTTTTTCCAAAAGGAAGCCAAACACTTCACTCAATTGGTTTTATCATCTGTGCAACTTCGTCAAAGTGGCTGCAAGATATAGTGTTTCAGAGTTCTCAATCATACTTCTCTCAAACTTCTATTTCATGTTTAATTTGGACTAACACATTTTTTCTTACTAATCGCAGCACCTCGATACTGGGAATCAATCTTCTCAAGCTACAACATTCAAAGCATCCATAATGGTTTCGATCGAAAAAGAATATGCTTTGTTGATTCAGTGTTTGGCACGATGGAGTTCTAAGTATCAACACTTCATTGACTCTTCTGTCAATAATGACGATTCGGGAAAACTATTACCTCCTGGATCTTAAGACTACTACATATGTGATACACCAAATTTTTGCAGAAAAAGAAGACTTGGAGCCTCAAAGTTGATGATATATACTCCACCTTACACACCACTGGTAATCATTGGGTGGCTATGTGGATTTCAATCCCGAGAGGCACAATATTATCTGGGACAGTGTCGCCGTTCATGCTTCTAGTACATAGATAGTTGATATTGTGGAGCCCACTGTTGTCCTCATGGCTTATATGATTTGTGAGTTAGCTGTTATGAGGATAAGTACAAGTACTGATATGATCATTTCACACATGAGAGGGTATCAGCTTCGGGAGTGCCACATAACATACAAAGTGGTGATTGTGGAGTGTATTGTTTGAAGTATCTCAAATGTCATGCACTCGGAATGATGTTTCCTTCGAAATTGTGTGATGTCAACATCAAAGTTATTAGGGAGAAGCTAGCGGCTAAAATATTTGACGAGGCCAATTAACAGGGCAAGGAAGATGGTTATTATAGGTCATATAAGTTATTGGACACATATGAATGATATATGTCCAATGATTTATATATTGGATTCTTATTGCTGTTTATTTTTTGTACTTGTAAAAAAACTCTATTTTTTTTGTTGCTTCTATTGTGGGGATAAGTTTTTGTGACCCACTTCTAGAACTTTGGATCACTTGTTCAACTAGTGATAGGTAGGATATTTTTTGTAACTTATCAATGAATGGAAAGAAATCAAGTTTCGAACATCTCATCTCGACTTAAAAACAAGATTTTAACGATTAAACATATTACATAGTGCTGTAGACAATAATTGTTGTAGTTTAAACATATTACCACATGAACACATAATACAACCAGCGTAGACAAGAAATTACATGAAAAGGAAAGAAAAAGTAGACTTCTACAGAAGTCTTCCTGAGCAGAATTATGTAGCAGATATCTCTCTGTTTCACTTATCGTTGATGTCCAACTCCTACAAATGAGAATAACACACATGGAATTTTTTAAAAGTTATAGTAGGCTGTAAACATATTGTCTTTTATAAATGAGAGTCACATACGCATTTCCGTCTTGTATGACACGGCTTTCGGCATAACAAAACAATTGTATTTCTCATGAACCTTTCGCGGTTGGTTTTTTTCTTCTTTGCAATCTCCAGCCAAATTTTCTATTTAGACTTCTTTTTTCTCTTAGGAAGGGCATTCATAAATGGAAGAAGACATTTTATCTTTGCATTAGCCAAGTATCCCCCATACAAGTATTCTTTCGCATAGGTCGGACATACAAGTGAAGACACACGGACCATCGCCTCTATCACAACTGGAATAGCATGTGAGCTACGTATTTTCTTAATATTTCAAAAACCATAATCACAAATTAATTCAGTTCTCTAAATGAACGACACAATTTTTCTTCCCTCTCTCCACATAAAGTCATCAACCATTTATGCTCTCCACGGTCATTCTATCTGCATAATGTCCACGAAATGCCAACAAATTTTCAACTCCATGAATTTGAGAATTTGTAAGACTCAAAGCATCTTCACGTCTTTTCCAATACCATCTTTCTAGCCTCTCTCGTATAAACTTGAGAAAAAATGCTATGGGGAAATTGCAACTTTAAGGACTGAGTTGAGAGATTCGGCAATGTTGTTGGTCTTTATGTTGTATCTGTCATTAGAGAAGTGAATTCGTGACTGTAGCTTCACGTCCGCGTTCTCCAAGTATGTCATAAGTTCGGGATGAAAACGTCGTAGATCATCCATGTATCGGTTAAATTCAGGAAGCGTGTATGCATACATAGCACCTTTCACAAAATACATTAGGTACTTCCCCTCAAAATTTGTCATTATGTTATTATGTAGATGATAATAACAAATCACTTGTGTTTCCCAAGGTAAAATTGCATCACATTTTTTGATGCAAGGATATATGTCTGAAATTATCACCTAAGAGAATTGATTAAATATACATTCACGTAATACGATAAAAAACCATTTCTATGAAGAATTATCTCAGAGTCCACAATCCTAAAAGCTAACGAAAATAACTGAAAATTACCGTCTTGTGCGGTTGTGACGAGTAAAACACATTCGTACTTCCCGGTTAAGTGAGTTCCATCCACACAATGACTTGCTTCATATATTGAAAGCAAACATACTTTGGAGTAGAATGATTGCGATGAGCTATTCGATCCGCCAGAGAATATGTATGAGCATCCAATTACTTTGTCACCCAAAATATGTCTGCCTCGTTCTTCACACCCGCTCTAAGTTTCCATCCGCATCCTTTCGCAGAACAATATGCAACAAATAGAGTAGTCGTGGAATTATATACATTGAATAAAAACTGTTGCATGACCATCGTTATTCGCAACTCTATTTGTAACTCGTCCTTGCGACTAAAACTTTTACCAACATAAATATTGGTGTTCCATGTTGTATTGGCTCTTACTTCTTTCATAATACACTGCACTTTGATATCATCTATATCTTTATCCTCATATTTTACTTTTTCATACTTATTGTAGTGTTTATCATCCGTGTAAATATCCACCTCATCTTTATTTGCATTAACATCTCCATTTGAACCTATATTTGTATATTTATCCCCACATATATCTGCATCATCCTAACCTACATATTATGTTCATCCCCACATATATTTGCATCTTCATCATAATCACCGTTCGGATCTTCATAATTCTCAACATCCATCTCGGATTGACTCGAAACACATAAACATACAACATGCGTTCTACTTATCTTGATCAAACTCTGAAGTTTTCTATCACTTGTGATATACATAGGAGGTGTATCTAGAGCCATTTGTTGCAACATTGAATTCGTTAGAGAGTAAGATAATTCAATCAAGTTCAGCTTGTCCAGCTTATGATCATCTTGTGCCATTTCAACAAGTTCACCATGTGTACAACCATCTAAAAAGAACATTCTCTGTCCTTCCTGAGTATCCACAAAAAAAATTCATTAATTGTCCTTCATCACCCATTCACCATAAACAACAGGTAAGTTCACCATTCTTTGCAAGAAATAAACATTTAAACTCATTAGCGATCAATATATAAAAATATTATACACATGTTAAAAACACGTTTTCAAAAATTATTTGTAAAGCAACCTTCGGGTGAAATCTGCTCCTAAAATGGCAAGTAGACTTCACTGTGACTTCGAGTGAAGTCTACTCTGAAAACACAGAGTAGGCTTCATTTAGTTAGTTATGCAACTCGGATTTATTTTGAATAGATTTCATGTGAAATCTGCTCAAAAAGGAGGTAAGGTTTGTAGATGACCAAAATGTTGAGTTTTCGAGTAGACTTCAAGTGAAGTCTTCTACTTAGGCTGGTTGTGTAGTTGACGAAAACATTGACTTTCGGGCAGACTTATACAAAGAAGTTTGAAAGGTGAGTAGGCTTCACCTAAAGTCTACTAATGTATGTGGGTTGGTTTTGTATTAAACCAAAATATTGACTTTTATAGTTGAAGTCCACTAAAGTTTCATACTTCTCTAAGAAGTCTACTTAGGCTAGTTTTGTAGTTGACGAAAACATTGACTTTCGGTCAGACATATTAGAGAAGTCTGAAAGGTGAATAGACTTCACCTAAAGTCTACTAATGTCCGCGAGTTAGTTTTTCATTTGACCAAAATATTAACTTTTATAGTTGAAGTCTATTAGCTTTTCAGACTTCTCTAAGAAGTCTGCGCGGGTTAATTTTGTATTTGACCAAAACATTAACTTTTTTAGTAGACTTCACCCGAAGTCTACGTAGTTTAAGTAGACTTCGTATTAAGTCTGCTACTTTAGAACTTTTCAGAAGTCTGTTGGAGGTTTGACTTTCTCATAATTGCAGACTTCAGGTGAAGTATACTCAAATTACGCAGACTTAAGGTGAAGTCTACTCAAATTACGCATACTTCGGGTTAAGTCTACTCACTTTTCGGAAAGTGCGCAGACTTCATCTGAATTCTGCTCCAAAAAATCAATATTTTATGATTTTGGTCAAATACAGAACTAACCTCAGCAGACTTTGGGTAAAGTATGCTCTAACAAGTCAAACTTTGGTCAACTACAAAACTGACCTCACTTTGACGTACACTTCAGGTGAAGTCTGCTCTAAAAAGTCAAAATTTTTGGTCAACTACAAAACTAACATGCCTTTTAGTGTAGACTTCGGAAAAGTCTGCTACAATTTTTTTTGTTTCAAAAACATGTGCATACTTCACATGAATTTTACTCAAATATTTTTGAATACAAAACTAACCTCTATGTTGACTAGCAGACTTCACCCAAAATCTGTTATGGTTTCAGACTTCACGTCACGTCTGTAGAACGATGATTTGCAACTTGACGAAAATGAAGTTAGGGAGTTACCTTGACTTTAGTTGCCTCTTAGCTTCTCCAAGTTCCTAGAATCAAAATCAAAGTTGTTAGAGTTGTTATGTATGCTAGAATCGACGAAATGGTGAAGATTCAAAATTGAGATTTTGAAAAACAAAAATTATAGTGATTTTTTGTTTGAAATGAAGAGGAAATGAGAGAATATGAAGTTTTGATACTAATATTGAGTTTATGGAGTTTGAAAATAGCATATAAAGAAGCACTTAAAGTTTCAATTTTGGTTGTTAAAGGTGGTTGACAAAATTGAAGAAGATGACATGTCGGTTATTATGTAAAATTAATGAGAGTTTTTGCATAATTCTAAATTTTTGTTTTTAATTTAAATAATTTATTTTCAATGGCATACTTGGTAAATATAGATTTTTGGAAGGGTGAAATGTGAAATTTTGAAAAACAAGGAGAGAGAAAGTTACTTTTGTAATTGACTACAATAGATCATTTTTGCAATTACCACTAAAATTATCCCCATAAACAACAACAAAAAAAGCAAATTAACTTTCTAACCCTCAAAAAAAAATTCCCCTCACTTTACCCTTCTTTTATTTCTTCATAAAATGAGGGTGATTTTTTAAAAAACACCCTTTTATTATATTAATAATTTATTGTTAAAACAAAAAAAACTAAAATTTTGTTAGGTTATTCCCCAAAAACTAATACTATAATAATACAAGTAAGTCTCTCCCACTTTGACGCATAAGCATTTTTGTGTGATAAGAAGCTGACACGTCAACATTTTAAAGACCAATTAAAATATTTTAATTTTACACATCAAATTTTTATTAATTGTAGTTTTAGATATTATGTCCAAAATTTAGGATGGTCAACAAAACAATTACCCATGCTAATTTGTCATTTAACTTAACTCTTCATTTATCGTGAGATTCATATTTTACATATAAATCATATGCATGTTCATGTGTTATTAATAGCATCGTATAGCTACGAGCGTCACGAATGTGCATTAATATCGGCTATATATTGCATCAAATGGGCAAATATGGATTCAAGACTCAATTGTACGAGAACCTCGTGTCTAACTGCATATATCTTCACGTTACAAATGTACCTCCTTTTAATTAATCATTTTACCTTTCATCACTTCTAGAGTATGTACCGGATCTATTAGTTATGCACAATACTTTAAGACATATATTGATTCTTGTACCTCTTTATCTCTATGTTTGATTTAATATTTGAAATTTTTCAGTGATAAAAAAATCACATGTATGTTCGTTAATAGCTAAAATGAAGATAACAAAATTGAGAATAGTTGTAAATTTATAGTATGATATAATGTTCTATATTTAGTTTCTTATAAGAGGAAAACTTATTTCAAAATTTTATATATTATTTAGATTTATAAAAAGATACGTCATAAAATTTTACAAAACTAACATATTTTTGAAATAAAATATGTGAAGTATATAATAGACATATTTAATATAAAACATATAATGCATAAAAAATAATCTACAAGTAAAATTACAAAAGAATATTATGAAAACAGTCGCGGCTTAGAGCAGATTTAAATGTAGTTCCTTAAAAACAAAGTGTTTAGGAGGATTGAAAGTAGTCCAAAAATTATCGGTTAATAATAAAAATCAAGGACGTGGAAAGTTCGATGTACGTACATCTAATCTCAATGTGCACATTTAAAATTTAAAAAAAAACAAGAAGAAAAATGTGTACTGTGTACTACAGTTTCCAATTGTACTGCATAAAGATATAGACGAGACCAAAGACAACATTAGAAAAAAACTATGACTTTTGTCTACCAAACAACCTTTGCATCCTTACAAAGAAGAAGAAGAACATTGGAGAAGATGAATCATGTAAGAAACTTTACTAATATCCTTAAAAAAAATCCAAGTTTTCTTATCATTAAAGTTTAACGAGTAGTCAAGTACGTTTGCGGATAATGAGATCTAATTTGGAAAGGATGCAAATTTACGCCATGGCTCTAATTTTCTTCGCACGATTTTCTCTTTCAGTTTATCATCTCCACATCCGTCTATGTACAGGGTAGATAATATTAGTTTCTTCTATCAACTTGATGTTACTTTTAAATTTTGATTGGAATTATTTTTAATATATGAAATGAAAGTTTATGCGGCTTCATTGCATTAATTGTTGTTTATTTACACATATACTGCGTTTATGGGTTGACTTTGGCTACTTCTCCCTTATATAGAGACACCTACATACATGATACATACACATCATATCGTCATGATGATCATCTTGTGCTAACATAATTAGGGTTTAGATGACTAAATCCAAATTTGAGTTCATAGGAAAAGGATCGAAGCCTCTTTATTGTTATCTCTTGCTGTCATCGTCTATATGTCTCCGCAGCCAAATCACACATCCAGTTTACTCATCCCTGATCGTTTGCATATCCCTGCAGAAACAATCGCTGTGAAGGAGACCGAAGAGGGCACGTGTCAATCACAAAGAAAAGGGAAGGATGTGGTTTTGCATGAGCATGAGCCTGATCAAGATCATGGCTCAAGTGGTGCAACAAAGAAAAACGACCATAACGCTAAGGAGCGTCTAAGGAGAATGAAACTTCATGCCTCTTACCTCACTTTAGGAACTCTTCTTCCTGATCTCTCTTCTTCTTCTTGTTCTTCAAAGGTTTTGATGATGATTTCGTATTCTAGAACTCTTTAGCTAAGTATGATGGGACTTCTGAAGTTTGTGTTACTAGTTCTCTAATTTTTCTTTTTGATCAACAGAAGAAATGGTCTGCGCCGTCTATAATCGATAGAGTAATCACTTACATTCCCAAGCTACATAATGAAGTTGAAGAGCTAACTCTCATAAAACAAAAACTTGTTGCATTAAAGAGACGAGGTCCTTCGATTCGAGCAATCTCGGTTCTTGAATTGGAGGGGTCAGGTTATGATGCTGTTGTACAGCTATGCATCAAGAAGGAAAAAGATGATGACTTCTCGAACTTGCTTCATGTAATGGAGGTTCAAGGTTTAACTATTTTAAGTGCTTCTACTTCTCTAGTGTGCAGAGATCAAAGGGTTTTCTGCTATAACTTCCATGTTAAGGTGTGTTTTCTCTTTTACTATTCTTCATTTCTCTTTTGATTTTATATTTCTATAGAATCAAGACAATGCTCTAGAAAATACTAAATAGACCCACAAATAATCTTAAGCATATAAGTTTTAGATATGAAGATGTTTCTTCATTTAACAAAAAAAAAAATGAAGATGTTTCTTACCATAGGGTCCATGTTGGGAGGAAAGCGTTTTTCTCAGTAAGCATTTGGGAATCTTATATTAACAAAGATTTAGAAAGGAATGTATATATAGGACCAATAAATAATGGTTTGTAATTAAGTTCACCAACCAATGGGGTTTTTAAGATACTCGAGAGTTTGTTTCGATCTAAATAAACCTGGATTTGTTATGGTATTGTATTGTGCTTAGAGCATCTCCAAAAGACTCTCTAAATCTTCAAATATGAAGATTTTTGTCTCTAAAAAGAAACTTCAAAACTTCAAATTTGAAGTTTCACTCCCAAAACTTCAAATTTGAAGTTTCATAATTTTTATCTTTATTTTAGTCCCTACAATTACACATCATACTTTTTATTCTTAAAAGTTTTGTTGTTTAACTTTTAATATAATATTTCAAATATTTTCTTATAAATGTAATCTTTACACATAAAATTAAACAAAAACTTTAAATAAGACTAAAAATATTTTATAACTTAGACTTTTACAACAACAATATTACATTCAAGAAACTTAATAGGAAAAAAACTAAAAAAAATTACATGAATACATAATTATTACATAAATTTAAATACTACAACAACACTAAAAATCGGGTAATTATGGAATAATGTGGTATTTTTTGTAATTTAATGTTTAATTTTGTAATTCTATGTAAAATTTTAATATTTTAGTGTAACTTTTTATTAATTAATATTATTATGATAATTTTGTAGATGTATTAGTTAGTTATAAATGTTTAATGAATTTAAATTAGTTATGATAAATATAAGGACCACAATGTAAAATACAAATATTTTTGAAGTTAAATTTGAAATATTGTTTTTGGAGAAGAACATCTCCAAACTTTAAATATGAAGTTTTAGAAACTTCAAAATGAAGTTCCTTTTTGGAGATGCTCTTATAATGGGGGATGATTGCTTTTTTTGCTTGTATTTATCAACCTTTGATGCCAAATCTGTGGACGGAAAACACTAAATTTGGGTTCACAAACATTTGTTTAGAGCATCTCCAAAAGACTCTCTTAATCTGCAAATATGAAGATTTTTACTCACCAAAGAGAAATTTTAAAACTTCAAATTTGAAGTTTCATAGTTTTTTATTTTCATTTTAATCCCTACAATTACACATCATACTTTTTATTCTTAAAAATTTTGTTATTTATCGTTTTAATTCTTAAATATTTTATATCTCATAATATTTCAAATATTTACTTATAAATGTAATTTTTACACATAAAATTAAATAAAAACTTTAAATAAGACTAAAAGTATTTTATAACTAGACTTGTAGAACAACAATATTATAACTAGATTTTATGGAATAATGTGGAATTTTTCTTGTAATTTAATATTTAATTTTGTAATTCTATGTAAAATTTAATATTTTAGTGTAACTTTTTATTAATTAATATTGTTGTGATAATTTTGTAGATATATTAGTTATTTATAAATGTTTAATGAATTTAAAATACTTATGATAAATATAAAGATCACAATGCAAAATACAAATACTTTTGAAGTTAAATTTGAAATATTGTTTTTGGAGAAGAACATCTCCAAACTTCAAACATGAAATTTTGGAAACTTTAAAATGAAAATCTTTTTTGAAAATGCTCTTAGCAATTAGTTAACATCTGGAACTAATTAACGACTCGTTAATAACGAGTCTAAGTCTAAATCCCTCACATTTTATTTTACTTTTGAGAGAACTGACCACCGAGAGAAATGTATATATGGGAGAGTGCAGATGGATAAGAAGCCATGTGAAGGTGATGACTACATCACAATCTTGAAGAACAACATCATTTCTTCTCTCTCTTGACAACAGCAAGAAACAAACCAAAGTTAACTGAAATGAAGAGTGAATGAATGGCATTAAGCTTTCATGGCATTTATTTTCTTGCTTAGACGTTGCTTAAATATGTTTGGTTTGGTGTTTGACATGTCATAAACCATAATGTAATGTAGAAGTTTTTTTTCTATCTTCCTGTGCTTAAATTTTTGTAAGTGTTACTAAATAACCATGCAATTTGGTTATGTTGCTCATTTCAAGTTTTTCAAAACAAGATGTAGCCATTTGGGCCAACGAATGTTCATTTTTCACTTGGGCACCAAATCCGAGCTCGCTAGAAATATGGTAGAATCTTACCCGATATAAAAGAAACGCTGGTCAATTACTTATTGTCATTTGATTTTGATTTCAAAGTTTATTGAAGGGGTAAATCCTCACATTAACTTAACAATGGAAACAATGAGAATCTCTCTTTATAAGTTGTGACTAAATCGTATAAATATGTTTGGACTGTGAGTATTGAGTCCAAGGTTCTATCGGTCCAAGACACTCACTTACCAAGCTGATAGCTTAGGTTTTCGCCCGAAAAAATACTGCAAGCGTACAGAAGTACGTTGTAGTGGTTCGCGATCGAATCCACATAGATCAAAGGTAGCACGAAAAATGTCAGATCAAACAGCGGGCTAAAGCGAAAAAGATGTCTTTTAAATGATGCAATAAATCGAAATTAAGAAAACAAAGTAAGCAAGCAAGCAACAGTGGGGGTTGTAATTCAATCANCAAGCAACGTTTGGGTTGTAATTCAATCAAAGAAGTGTTGGGTATTGGGTATTCTCAGGGAAACAATTCATTGTTGATTTAAATTATAGATTAGGGAACAAGTTTTAAATCGTCTCGAACTCAAATACTAATATAGAACTCATCTACTTCCGTAGTATCAATTCCCTATGTATTAGAAACCTCGAGACTAAATTTCGTTGACTCTCGATTTCTAATCATGCATTCTAAACAGGTTTTATAGGTTCACAATTCACTTAAACATCAACTTTCATTGGCTTAAGAAGAATTGCTCATTTAGGATTCTTTCAGGCATTTAAACAAACACTTTTCAGGCGTTAAACAACCTAAGATTAGAAACTAAGTGGCCAGTTTAATTTCGTGCATTACGAACAATCCTAGATGAAGATCCAATTGATTAAATCCCTAATCATACAATTCTATATCAACAATTCATGAATCCCTATGTGAGAACCCTAAATCCAGTAAATAGACTACTCACTCATGATAATCGCACAAACACAGATCAAATCAGAGAGAGACATGATTGTATTGAACAAAAATAAAGAGTAAGGGTTCAAAAAGCATCTCAGATTCGAAGTACAGAAGATGCTTCTTCTCCCTAGGTTACAAATCTCTCTCTTGCTCTCAAAAACTCAGAAAAAGTGCATTATGAAACAGGAAACTCGAGCCTAGGTCTTAGTAATAAAATCCGGCTCACAATAAGTTCGGTATGGTTCTTCGTAAAATTGGTCCGCAAAACGGGACAGAGATCGATCGATCCAGAAACAAGGATTGATCGATCCTTGTCCATCTGACTGGGTATTTCAGCTTTTCACGAACACTTCCTTCAATGCTTGAAATCCGTCTAAAATGAAATCTTTCCGCACATCCAAGCTCGATCCCTGTAAAAACACTAAAGAACACAAATCCGCGCGAAAGAGATCTGAATGCATACTAAAAACCATAATTCTCGAGTAAAATCCGAAATAAAAACTAATAAAATACTAACACATCAAATCTCCCAGACTTGAATCTTTGCTTGTCCTCAAGTAAAGGAAACGAAGATTAAGCCTATGGGAAAAGAAGTTTGAAAACCAAATGGATCATATGCTATCAGAAAACCTTACTTTGTGCTACTTTCGCTAACCATATAAACTCAGAACAGTTAGATCATTATCCCCAATAATCGCTGCATGACCTCCCAAGCCCATCCATACTCTAGAATCTGAACCTGCAAACTCAGCTTTCATGTTAATAACTCTCTACATTTATTCAAGATAGGCGTGAAACTTTTTCACCAAAGAACTCATAATCAGGAAATCAAACTAGGTATTCAAGGCTTTTAGTGGTGAGACTTAGAGTGTTTCGGGTATCAAAAACTGCGTCAGTATGCAAGAGATTATGCAAAATCGTAGGAGAGAAAGAGTATATTGATATCCATGTCCCCTAACTACCCAAGTACAAACCACCAATCAAAAGTAAATCGAATATGCGCAATAATTCAGGGGAATCCAATCTACAAAATAATATGCAAATGCTAATTTTTAAACCAGATATGAAGAAGAAATAAATAATTTTGTTTTTTTCCTGAATGAAAATCTGGAAGAAATTAGCATGTCAATGACATTTTTAAACATTAAAACACCCATACAGTATGAAGAAATGCAACATATCCATCTAAACCACCAAAACACCCAACACTGAGAAATCAGACACTCAGGACAGTGTCTAAACCACCTAAAATGCACAATCTTACCTAAGTAATTAGAAGGATCATGTCTACCTTATTCTCTCCATTGTTTTTACACATGTGTGCATATAAGATCAAAAGAAATGCATGTAGAATCAAGGAAATAAGGTAAGGGTGTGGTATCAGACTAAAGATGAGTTTGGTCACTCAGGATTACCGAAAAGAATGGTAGAAAAATGGGGATGTAATCCTGAATGATGGGTTTGATTCCTGATTTCAAGTTCCTGTATCAAAGCAATTAAGTTCATTAGTAGGCCAAATAAAATAGAGTTAATAACATTTCAGACAAAAGTTTGAGTTCCAGAGATTTTTGGTGGGGATTTTGGTCATGAGTTATTCTGGTTTGCCTGCGCTACAAGTCCAAATGAAATGGTCAACGAGAATATAAATAAAGTGCAATGCGTAGAGATAATAGTCTGAAATCATCATAAAGAATAAACAATCCATAATTGACTCAATAAAAACATCAGAATGACTCAGACAACACCAAAAGAAAAAGAAAACATAAGTAACCTCCCCTAGACTTACCTCACACCGTCTCGATGTGAAACAAATCCAAGGAAAAGGTAAGTAGCAAATAAAAGGAAAAATAAAATCAAGATGAAAAGAAAAAGGAAAGAGCAAACTTACGTGAGAGCGTGTGATATAGCTGAGTAATTGAGACAGGGATCGATCGATCCCTGTCCGTCTGTATGGTGATCTTTTTCCTGCAATACTACAACCAAAAACACGAAAAACGTCCAAAGCACCAAAAACCAAAATATAAAAGCCAAAAACACTAAAAACTAACTAAAAATGAAAAAGAAAACTACCTAGTGGGTTGTCTCCCACTCAGCACTTGTTTAAAGTCACGAGCCTAACTGTGGTAGCGATGGATCAGTCTGGAAGGTTCTTTGAACTTGCTCCAAAGCAAGTTCCACCTGCGAAAATCTTCAGCTCAAGGATGCTGCTCATCGCTTTCTTCACAGCAGCTTCTCCCTTCTCTTTAAACTCTGGTGTAAGGATGACTCTCACCTTGGAGAAAGGTTTGAATCTGCCTTTACGCTTCACTTTGTACTCAATAGCACTTCCATCGCATCCTAGAGGGATCAAGGTCAATTCAGAACTCTCCTTAGTATTGTGCTCTTTCTGCTTTACTTTGTTTTTGGTCTTGAGTTTTCTCACTGTAGAACGAACGTCTCCATCAAGGACTTCTTTGACGTCGTTCTTTTCAGCAACCACCAATGTGTCTTTACTCAATAAACCATGCTCCTCGTCAATTCATGATAAGGAAATATGAAAAGATTCCTCAATTTAAGGTTCCTCCACAGCCTCCTCAATCACTTCAGTCAATGTGTCAACCCAAAATGTTTGTCCATCTATGGTAGGCTTCTTTGTTTACTTCTCGAGGTTGAAACGCACATCTAGTTTACCCAACTACAGATCAATCTAACCATTCTGAACATCAATATCGCTTTAGCAATATACAAGAATGGTCTCCCCAAGATGATAGGATCCTTGGGTTCTTCGTCAAGCTCCAAGACTACAAAATCATTGTATACATAACCTTTCTCAACACCAACAGGAATGTTATCGAGAATACATACTGGCTTCCGAATTGATCTATCAGCAAGTATTAAGGACATCTTTGTGGGTTATAGTTCACCATATTCAGTCTCTGCAAGATAGACAACGACATCAAACTAACTCCATAGCCCAAGTCACACAGACATCTCTCGAAGGTAAGAGATCCAATCCTGCAAGGTAAAACAAAAGGACCTGGATCTTCGCATTTCTCTGGTGCAATATTCTGAAGAATTGCGCTACACTCCGTAGTAAGGACTGATGCACCTTGTTCTAAGGTCATGCGATTTGAAAGAATCTCCTTCATGTACCTCTTAAGAGAAGGTACCATCTTGACTGCTTCAACGAAAGGCAGTCGCACATGTAATTCACCTACTAGATTCTTCAGCTTCTCATATTCGCGCTCCTTGATCTTTTGACAGGGTTTGGAAGGATAAGGAGTCTTAGGTATGTAAGGCGGGGGTGGTACATACTCATCCTCAACTTCTTGTGCCTTCGATTCATTGTGAAAATCTGACGAATCCACGTCGGGACAGGGATCGAACGATCCAGGGACAGGGATCGATCAATCCCTGTCCTTCTGTCCCGAGGTTCTTGAAGTGGAATTGGACAAGGATCAATCGATCCTAGGGCAGGGATCGATCGATCCCTGTCCTTCTGTCCTGGACGAAACTTTTTCTTCTTTTTCCACTTTGCACAGTAACAAGATTGTAGTATTCCTTCGGATTCTTCTCCGGTTTGGCTGGAATGACACCGGGTGGAGCTCGGTTTCTCGCAGAAGTCTCAGCAACCTGCATTTTAAGCATCTTCATTCGAACACCCATTGCCTCAAACTTCCCATTGAGGTCATTGTACAAGCTATCGACTTTCTGATTGATATCCGCAGTAGACTTAGTCTGATTTTCCAACACTTGGTGTAGCATTTGTTTAAGATCACTATCTTCAAAAGATGTAGAAGATTGTCCCTGGTTCAGATTCTGATACTCCGACTGATAGTTATTCTTGAATCCTCCTGAACCTAGTTGCTTCTGCTGATAGCCACTGTTTCTGAAGCCACTGTTTCTGAAGCCACTGATCTGATTCTTATTATGAAATCTGAAGTTTAAGACACTATGATTCTGATTGTATGGTCTTGTTCTGGAACTGGTTCTGTTGGTCGAAACCTCTATTACCAAAGTTTCCTTGTCCTCCAATATAATTCACATCTGCTTGTCCACCATTCAGCTCTTCAGACCTAAATTCCTTATACATCTCTCTCATCTTTTGCTCTTGAAGCACAGGTGCTTCATTCTGTTCTCCAACAAAGTTCACTCCTTGTTGATCTATCCTCATTAG
This sequence comes from Anastatica hierochuntica, assembly GCA_900406275.1. Taxonomy (NCBI): domain Eukaryota; kingdom Viridiplantae; phylum Streptophyta; class Magnoliopsida; order Brassicales; family Brassicaceae; genus Anastatica; species Anastatica hierochuntica. The sequence continues at coordinate 6,445 of OVAN01001237.1, read as the reverse complement.
CTCATCGAGCCTTGACTTCAGATCGTTAATTCTTTTTGCATATGATGATACAACTCCTCTTTCACGGTCATAATCTGATCTTCGATTGGCCTGCCTATTTGCCATGTTATTCACCAGCGTATAAGGTTCTTCCTCAATCTTGGTCATGAAATCACCATTTCTAGCGGTGTCCATATCATTATGATATTTCTCCTCAACCCCATTGTAAAAAATGTTGAGGAGATTCCAATCTGAGAACCCATGATGAGGACAATCATTGAGGTACTCCCTGAATCTTTCCCAAGTTGTATAAAAACTCTCAGCATCCAATTGGTGAAATCCTGCAATCTTGTTTCGGAGAGACATATACCTTGATTTCGGGAAGAAATTCCCAAGAAAAGCAGCCTTAATTTCGTACCATGATCTCAGAGAATCAGGCTCTAGACTATTGCACCATCTTGTAGCTTTTTCATTTAGATAGAAAGTGAATAACCTGTATTTTAGAGCTTTGGCAGGTACTCTTTTTTGCTGGGTGGTATTGCAGATGACTTCAAACTTATCCAGATGGCGCATTGGGTTCTGTGATGGCAACCCATGAAACTGATTCTGCTGCACCAAGTTAATGAGACCAGTCTTAATCTCAAAGTCTCTTCTCTCTACGGGAGGCAGACGAATCCTAGAACGATTCTCATAGAAAGCCTCCGGAGTGTCATATTGCGCTAGAGTCATCATCTATTGAGGTTGATTTGCGCGTTGGTGCCCCTCAGCTGCAACATTTTGCTGGACAGCTTGCTGAGCACCAGCATTAGCACCACCACCAGCAGGTGGATTACCTCCTGGAAGGACTCCAGGAAAAAGAGGATTTTGAGGATTTCAGCAAATTCAAATTCTTCAATAACCTCCAACAACTTCTCTTTCTTCTTCTGTCTCTCTAGACGCGCAGGTTCAGGCTCGAATTCAAGAAGATTCGCGATCCCTTGGCTTCTATTATGAGGCTTGTTCATGCACCTGAAAGCACAAAAACAGAGAAGAAAAAAATAGATTAAACAAAATAAAGAAAAACGCCTTAGGCATGCAATGATCCTAAGTTCTAAGACGACCTATTAATCCCCAGCAACGGCGCCAGAAAACTTGATAGCCCAGGTTTTCGCCCGAGAAAACACTGCAAGCGCACAGAAGTACGTTGTAGTGGTTCGAGATCAAATCCACAAAGACCAAAGATAGCACGAAGAATGTCTGATCAAACAGCGGGCTAAAGCAAAAAGATGTCTTTTAAAGGATGCAATAAATCGAAATTAAGAAAACAAAGTAAGCAAGCAAGAAACAACGGGATTGTAATTCAATCAAAGAAGTGTTGAGCATTGGGTATCCTCAGGGAAACAATTCATTGTTGATTCAAATTATAGATTATGGAACAAGTTTTAAACCGTCTTGAACTCAAACACTAATATAGAACTGATCTACTTCTGTAGTATCAATTCACTATGTATTAGAAACCTCGAGACTAAGTTCCGTTGACTCTCGATTTCTAATCACTCATTCTCATTGGCTTAAGAAGAATTGCTCATTTAGGATTCTTTCAAGCATTTAAACAAACACTTTCCAAACGTTAAACCACCTAAGATCAAAAACTAAGTGGCCAGTTTAATTTCATGCATTACGAAAAATCCTAGATGAAGATCCAATTGATTAAATCCCTAATCATACAATTCTATATCAACAATTCATGAATCCCTATGTGAGAACCCTAAACCCAACGAATAGAATACTCACTCATGATAATCGCACAAACACAGATTAAATCAGAGAGAGACATGATTGTATTGAACAAAAATAAAGAGTAAGGGTTCATAAAGCTTCTCAGATTCGAAGTACATAAGATGTGTCCTCTCCCTACGTGACAAATCTCTCTCTTGCTCTCAAAAACTCAAAAAAGTGCATTATGAAACAGGAAACTCAACCCTAGGTCTTAGTAATGAAATCCGGTTCACAATAAGTTCGGTCTGGTTCTTCGTAAAATCGGTCCGCAAAACGGGACAGGGATCGATCGATCCAAAAACAAGGATCGATCGATCCAAAAACAAGGATCGATCGATCCTTATCCATCTGACTGGGTATTTCAGCTTTTCACGAACACTTCTTTCGATGCTTGAAATCCATCCAAAATGAAATCTTTTTGCTCATCCAAGCTCGATCCCTGTAAAAACACTAAAGAACACAAATCCGTGCCAAAGAGATCCGAATGCATACTAAAAATCATAATTCTTGAGTAAGCTCTGTAATAAAAACTACTAAAATAGTAACACATGACAAGCCTAAATTAGAAGCCCACTAGAAACTAACATCACAACAAGACAAAGTTGCACTCATTTGTACCAGTCAAGCAATCCTCAGAGAAGAAGACGACGAGCTCCTCAAACTGATTTTGATTCTCTCACAATACTTGATGAGGACAACTGTGGATTGTAGATAAGGACTCAATTATTCTAGATACTTCCTCAGGTTCTATAAAAGCTATCTTGTAAACCTTTATTTTTATTATTGGAAATAAAGTTCTCTTCTTGAAATCCACTTCTTCACCATTGTTACACAAGGTATCAGAGTTTTCTTGAACCTTTACACGTGCTTTAATGGCAGAAAGTCTCAATCCCTATCCCTTTCCTTAACACATCCATGTCGCCAGTTTCGTAACCATCAAACTAAATGACACTAATTACCTTCTATGGAAAACGCAGCTTGAATCGCTACTCAGATCTCAGAAGTTTCTTGGGTTCGTCAATGAACAGACTCCCTCGCTGCATGTTGTCATTCCAGCCACCGGCGATGCTGCGATAGGAGAAACCCAAAACTGAGAGCTTGAAAGTTGGATTTGTACCGATGAGTTAATCAAATGTTGGATCTTCGGTATCCTCACAAAAGAAGTTTTAGGGTACGTTCATTGCTTACCCACCTCTAAGGATGTTTGGATCTCGCTAGCCAATAACTTCAACAAGAGTTCTATTGCTAGAGAGTTCAATCTAAAGCGCTGACTCCAACTGATGTCTATCAATGGTAAGGATTTCTCCACCTATACTCGCGAGTTTAGAGCTCTGTGTGATTGATTGAGTTTGATAGGGAAGTCATTAGAAGAGTCTCTGAAAATCTTTAGCTTTCTAAATGGTTTGACCCGAGATTATGATATAATCTGTGTTGTGATTCAAAGCTCAATGTCCAGATTTCTGATGCCCACTTTCAATGAAGTTGTATCAGAACTCTCGAGTTTCGCATCATGCATTCAGTTCTATGAAAAAAAACCAAAGACATCCTCACACATTGCCTTTCAAACGCAACGATTTGATTCAAGTCAAAGAGGACGTGGTGGATATTCTCGCTCTGGTTTTTAGCGTGGTCGTGGTGGAGGATATTCAAGTAGAGGTCGTGGATTCTCTCAACACCAGCCTGCACCTAATAACAATGGAGATCGCCCTACATGTCAGATTTGCGGAAGAATCGGTCATATGGCTCTAAGATGCTACAATCGACTCGACCACAACTATCAGTGTAACCAGATAGCTTAGGCTTTCTCTACATTACAAGTCTCAGATGAATCAGGCAAGGACTAGTTTCCTAACTCATGTCACTTCCTCGCTAAGTACCTTACAAACAACCACTCCATATGAAGGAAACGACACAATCCTGGTAGCTGACGGTACATTCTTTCCAATTACCCATACAAGTTCCACTACCATCTCTTCCTTGCAAGGTACGATTCCTTTGAACGAAGTATTGGTTTGTCTAAAACATACACAAATCATTACTATCCGTTTCAAAACTGTGTGATGATTATCCTTGCGGTGTGTTTTTAATGCATATAAAGTATGTGTAATTGACTTGGAAACTTAGAAAGTGGTGGTAAAAGGGCCTCGCCATGAGGGTTTATATGTGTTGAAGGATCAGGAAGTTGTTGCTTTGTATTCAAATCACCAATGTTTAGCTAGAGAAGACATTTGGCATCACCGTCTCGGGCACTCTAACGCTTCGATCCTTCAACAGCTTAAGAACAGCAAGGTGATTAACATCAATATGAGCAGCTTGTCCTCGGTTTGTAAACCTTTCCAAATGGGGAAGAGTAGTAATTTACAGTTTTTTATTTGGATTCTCGTGTTTTAAAATCTCTCGATCGAATTCATTGTGATCTTTGAGATCCCTCACCGGTTGTATCGAATCAAGGTTTTAAATACTATGTTTTATTCATTGATGATTTCTCTCGATGCTCGTGGCTTTATCCACACGAGCAAAATCAGAATTCTATTCCGCGTTTGTTGCCTTTCAAAAATTCATGGAAAATCATGTTGAGAGCAAGATTAAAGCCTTTCAAAGCGATGGAGGTATGGAATTCACAAGCAACTTATTGAAGAAACACTTGAATGATTGTGGAATCAAACATAGTCTCTCTTGTTCTATACTACTCAACAAAACGCAATATCCGAAAGAAAACATAGACATATCATAGAACTTGGTCTCTCTATGTTATTTCACAGTCACTCACCACTAAAGTATTGGGTTGAAGCCTTTTATTCAGCTTGTTACATCATCAATCTGCTTCCTACAATTATTCTACAGAATATCAGCCCACACGAGGTACTCTTTCACCAGAAACCCAACTACTCAGCCCTTAGAGTCTTCGGTTCAACATGTTATCCATGTCTACAACCCCTAACAACGCATAAGTTCGATTCAAGGTCCCTGTAGTGTGTATTCCTATGATAAAACTCTCACTTTAAAGGCTATCAATGTTTATATCCACCATCGGGCAAGGTATACATCTGCAAGCACGTGATATTCGATGAAGACTGCTTCTCGTTTCAGCAGAAATATCGATCTATGGTCTCTCAATACGGTTCTCCTCTCCTTAAAGCTTGGCAAAATGCAACACAACCTCCTCCTGCAACTGAAAACACAGAGATTCGATGGGACTTAGAGACTTGCAGGGGTTTTCCAGCTCAAGTTACTAACACTGATACACCAACGGACCCTGGCCTGACTCTTGAAGCTACAAAACCTCCTCCTGATACAAAGCCACAAACAGACACAGAACCTGAAATTGAACAAACAAAAGAAGTTATAGAACAAGCTGTAGCAGAGACACAAGCAAAAAGTATACATCCTATGACGACAAGGTCTAAGGTTGGCATTCATAAACCTAATACAAGATATCTACTGAATGTGTCAAGATATGCAACAGAAGAACCAAAGACACTCGTCTCAGCTCTTAAACACCCTGGCTGGAATTGAGATGTAGAAGAGGGAATTGAAAAGATTTACATGATGGACACATGGACCTTAGTACCTCTAACCGCATACATGAACATATTGGGTAGCCGTTGGGTTTTCAAAACTAAACTACATCCTAATGGTTTCGTAGATAAACTCAAGGCACGACTCATCGCAAAGGGCTATGACCAAGAGAAAGGTCTCGATTACTTAGAAACCTTCAGTCCGGTAGTAAGAACCGCAACCATTCGATTGGTCTTAGATGTAGCTACAATAAAGGACTGTATAATTAAACAACTTGACGTGTCTAACGCCTTCTTACACAGCAAACTGGAAGCTATACAAATTACGAACTAACGTTCCCTTACATTTCACTACGAGTACGAACTAATGTTCTCTCAAAATACAACTTACCTAATAGAATACGAATTACCTCGATTTTGAGCTCTAGCGTCAATGGTGGAAAGATTTGCAAGAATTAGAAGCTTCAACCCCAAAGATTTTTTGGGTATAGAGTCACCCGTCGCGAAGAAGAAGAAGAGAGATAAGAGAGAGAAAATGTGTTTCTTTTTCTGATTGGTTGTTGGAAAGATAAATAACCAAGTTTCTTATTGGTTGCTGGAAATAGAAAGATGCAAGTTTCTTATTGGTTGTTTTATTTAATTTCTTTACCATTTAATTTATTCTTGTGAGGGCAAAATGAGTTTTACAACTCTTCATTAAGAGTAGAGAGTATTTTATATCACAAGAGAGTATTGAGACTTTTTTTTATATTGAGAGCATTCTAGACTTTGACCCGTTTACTTAGAGAGTGTTCTTTTTCCCCAAAAGTTCTCCTTTTTATTAATAATGATCTCCAAATAAGAGATTTGTAAGGTTGATCGGTACAAAGTAGAAAATTTTGAAAGCTACATTGTTTTGAAAAGATAATTTTGACAAACAATCCGCTACTGTTGCGCGTTTGTTTAAAGGAAATAAAAGGCAACGAGGCTTTAAATTTATAAAAGCCCGTTTCCTAACAATCACACAATCCGCAAGTGAACGGATATGTCATTGTAGTACTTTGGGGTCGAACCACAAGGAGTAAACCTAAGCTAGATAAATTCAAACTTTAAGAATACACAAGCGTTCTTAAGCTAAGCGAATGTAAAAGGGGGTTTTCGGTTTTTGTGATTAAAAGAAATCAAATCAAGGAAACATAAGTAGACAAGGA